>VXBI01000151.1:602978-654804 GCA_013397375.1 Toxostoma redivivum | reverse complement strand
TTCCGCACCCGGCCCAGCGCGGCGGCGGTTCGGCCACCTGAGCGCGGCGCCGACGCGCTGCCCGTGTGCCCGTCTGGGGCTGCCGCTCACGGCCGGCCCCCCGGTGTGTCCGTGTGCGGAGCGGGGGCGGCGGTGAGGGGGAGGATGAGGACTGTGGGGGACACACATACACACACACACGGCCGGCGGCGCGCGGGTGCGCGCGAGGCCTGTTTCGCGTCGGTTGGGCGCGCGCGCGCTCTCCATTGTGGCCCGCGCCGCCGGGTGCGCGCCGGGGCCCGGATGATGACGTCAGGGCGGTGACGATGGTGACGTCAGCGCGGCCGCCTCCCGCCGCGCTGGGGACGCGACGGGAGCGGGAGCCGGTCCCTCACTGCCCGCAGAATGGCGCCCGGTCCGGCGGCACCGGCGCTTTTTAAAAGCTACACGGCCCTTTTGTTACTCTTGCAGGCTCCCTAGGGCAGTGGTCACAGCACCGAGCCTGGCAGAGCTCAGAGTGCGTTTGGACAACGCGCTCAGGGCACATTGTGCGACCTTTGGGGTGAGCAGGGTCAGGAGTTGGAGTCGATTATCTCCATGGGTCCCTTCCAGCTCTGACTATTCTGTGATTCTTTGGTTCTTTAACCCCAGTCTATGTACGTGCTTTATATAGTGACCGGGAGGACTTCAAGCCTGGAATTAAAACCCTGAAAAAACGGAAAAGGATGCCTTGTAGCAGGGCGGAAGTTTGGCAGATATGGGGAACTCACACTTCAGGAGTACATGAAGTGGTGCTTAGTTTTGTTAGTCTGTATTCCAAGATCAAAGTCTCATTTTAACTATATCATTCAAGAATTTCGGAGCAGGAAGTGTAAGATACGGTATTGAGTTGAAAACACAGGAGGAACTTAGGCTCCACAGGTTGGAATTTGCTTCAGAGGCTCAGGTCAACACCCTTAAGTCTTGTGCAGAATGTTTTATCTTTTGGACCACACAGTCACAAAGACTAAAAAAGCAATTGCTCACTGCAAGAGTCAGAACAACATTTGGAGGGTGTTTTTCAGTAAAAAGCTGGAGCTCAAAACCAAGCGGTGATAGGTTCTGATATTTCCTAATGTAGCAGTTACTAATTTTTTGCTGATCATTAAATGGTATTTGGGATGAAAATCTGAAGTATGTTGCTGTGTTAGCTACTCAGTAGACAGGACAAGGGGTGCAGCTGCTTCATCACTGTACAAATGCTTGTTTACTGAAGGAATAGCTTTTTGTGCATTTTCTTTAACAATAAAAACAAGTTATAACCATGGTGAAAGTCTGCAAGTGTAAGTCTTTCGTGTTTGGGTTAGAAATACATGTAATCATATCAAAACAGCCCTTTTATCTGTATGATTTTCATGCTTCTGGGCATGTTATTTTGGCCTCCTTTTTTGTTCCTTATCGACTGCTTCCAGCTTTTCCTCCTATTTCCCATTTATCCACTTTGTTTCCCAGGGGAAGCATTTAAAATAGCTGCACCTGTAACGCTTGTACCTTCCCTGGCCATCACAGTATTCTCCCTCAAGTCCTTCACTTTCTATTAACTTACAGAGGCATGGCAATACCTCAAAAAATTGTAGTTGCCTATATTTTGACATTTATCTTTAAAAATAAACCGTATTTGTTGATGGCCATTTCTTTTTATTGTTAAGTAGATCCTTGTTTTAATGACAGGCCAAATACTGTGTTCCTTCTGACTACCATGGCTTTTTTTAGCAGAGCCAAAGAGTGACACATCAGTGGATTTTTATAATGTGGGCAATTGTCCACCAAGAAATTGACTGTCAGTTCACATAAAAGTCAACAACAAAAAAAAAATATGAACAGTAATTGTGGAAACAATAGTGGTACAACTTGTAGGAAGTATTCCCTCTTGTGAAGAAGCATTCCTTCAGCCAAGAGGAAGAGTGGAAGCTTTGATTATTTTAATTGAAACCTTAGGCTTGGAACAGATGAAGAACCAATTCCTCCTCAACTCCCCGGGACCTTTGGTGGTACTTTTCAGGTTATAGATTCTACTTTATGTGCAACTTGCAGAAGCACAGCAATACTAGTGGAATTTTGCACTTGCATGGGGAAAAAGCCAGAGCTGTTATTGTTTATATCTGAGCTCCTGCCAGGTTGAAAGGTGTATTCTGCACTGCTTGACAGACCAGCAGTTGCTTGAAGCCATGCTAATCAAAGGTCACAATAGGCTGAAGCACACAGCTATTTATGGCACCAAATAAAAGAAGGTATTGGGTCTGCAATGGCCCTGTGTGGTTCCTGTGCCAAAAAACTGCACAGACTTCTGGCTGTGGAATTCTTCCTCCCCAAAAAAGAATCTATGCTTGCCCCTCTTTGCTCAGGCTTCTGAGGGCATTGCTGTGGCTCACCTTGTGCTACACTCTTCTGCCTGAGAAGGTTCACACACCCCAACGCTGCAAATAAATGTTACCAGTTTGTGCAGCAGCTGTGGAAGCAAAAGTATACAAGCAAGATAAATTGCTGATTAAAGAATACCCATGAGATGAAGAACAGAAGTCAGTAGGCATTCACAAATCTTAAGTGCTCCAAAGTAAGCATGCACACAGAGAACTGTGATAGCATTCTGGTTCATTCCCTGCTGTACACAACTATTGGTATGATTAGAAATTGTTGGTATGATTAGAAATGCTTTTCTGATGTCTTTAATTCAGTGTGAAAATGTGGAGAAGGGAAGCATTTCCCTGAAGGCTTCCCTGCTCCAGCACTGCAGCTAGCCCATCAAACAAAAAGTGAAACCAGTTGTGAACTAGCTGAAAATGAAAAACAAAACATTTTGGCAAGGGAATTACTCATAATTTAGAAAATCTCTATGTTAATGGGTGTGTTTATCCCCAGTTCTTAAACTCTGGTTGACGCTGCACTGCTCCATGAGTAGACAAAAAATGAAATTTATAACAGTGCTGATGCAGAGTAAAGCTGTGGAGTTTAGAAGTGGGGTAGCAAAAGGAAGGAAAAACAGATGGAAGAAAGCAGAATTTTTCCACAGACCCACAAAAGATCTTTCTTTTTCTCATGGTTCAGCCCCTTGGATTTTGCCTCACACACTGTCCACCAGCACTCAGAAAACAACAGGTTGTATGGCAGTAGTTAACGTACTGCCATAAAATTAATAAATAAATAATAAACATTCAAAATTAAGGAAAAAAAAATCCCATGATAATGATGTATCCAAAAATTGTTAAAACTCTCCTAAAGCGATGCTCTATCTCTTTTCTGTTGCAAATAAAGGTCAAGTATAGACATTTCATTTTATTTTCACCTGAGTTTCTCCTGACTTCTTTAATTACCATTCCTCACATCAGTGTAAGACTTCTCTTCATAGTAGTAGCTTTCCATCTTTCAACTTCTGTTTTCTGATTGTAAGAGATATTAACAGTAATGTTAAAATGGGCATAATGTCACTCTTAAAAGACTCATAGAAGCAGTTAAATCCAATTTGTCCTCCATACTTACAGGTACAAAAGAATGGTTGCTTAGGCAGAAATCATATAAATTTTAAAAGAAAAAGATTTTATAGGGACCTGTGGTCTCTAATGTTGAGGAAATTATGTTATCTGATTAGGAACAATGTTTGTGATAAGAGAAACATGGTGTGGCATTTTCATGTTATTCATTTGGTTGTACACATATGGGTTAAATGAACAGCATGAACAGAAATTCTCAGTGTGCCTACCAAATGCTTAGAAGATGTTACAGAGACCATTTGTCAAAAAGTCTGCTTATAGGCCTAAAAGAGTATCTTGCCTATCTTTTGGAGAGGGAGCAATTCAAAATATTTTTCCTGTCTAGTTCATTCCTAGCTGAACTGTCCTCAGATAAACCATGTGGTGTCCATGTGAAAAGCATCCATCTCATAGGACTTGGACAGAGTTCAAAAAATTGATTTGACAACCATATGGTCCTCTTCATCCACATGAACCTTGAAGAAGTTTGACTTCCTTCCAGCCTTAAGAGTAGAGTGAGGGAAGAAGGGAAACTGTTCTTAAAACTTGTCAATGTTGTTCCTAAATGTGCTAAATGAGGACATTGTTCCAAAAAACAGCAAAAAAATCTGTAGATTTGTGAACTACTTCAATTTCCTCAGCTTTTCCGAATTCCTCTCTGCACACAGAGTGCTTGTCATGGCACTGGTAGGGATTTGAGGGAGCCTGTTGTTCACAAACCCCATCCACCCCACGTCACACCATGGCCATTTTCTCCTCAGTAGGGTTTGTAAACACGAGCATTGCTATGGGCGCAGCAGAACGGAAGCAGCTTGTTTTCCTAGGGCTGAGCATCCTACACCTTCCAGCCCTGATCTCCCTCCAGCCCTGAATTACATCACTCATGTGCTGGAGTGCCTGGTTTATGTTGGTTATGCTGGGCTACTCAGGAGTTTAATTAGCTAATGGCAAGCAGGAGGAATAATAACTGAGTTGTTCTTCCTTTTCCAACAGTAGACATTTCTTTGGCATGTCTTCCTCCTCTTGCTACCAGTCTTCCTAAAATTTTGTAGGAATTAGTATCTCTTTGAAAGCCCTTTTTCCTCATTCAGGCTTTACTAAAGTTGGCTGAAAGAATCACAGGGAACCAGCAGGCAGAGGCAGAGCCAGACAATGGGATCATGTGAAACCCGTGTCATTAAGAAACCATGAGGAGTTTCAAAACTTCAAAACAGTGTAGTCTGAAAGGAGAAGGGCTGCCACTACACTTTTGGAATGGAAAAAAGGGGGGAAAAAAGGTGTGATCAGAAACAATAGGAAACTTATTTAAGAGTAAACCACAAATTTTGAAACAAACACACTAACATGATTTAAACAGAAACACAGATTCATTTCAGATCTTGTATCAGTGGTTTTATCTGAGCTTTATAAAAATAGATTCTAAATCTGAAAATATTTACAGTAAGAAAGTCTGCAATTTTGTAAAGCTAGAGTAGTTTTATTCTGTGTGACTGAAGATTTTCTTTCTTCAGTCAAAAGAGGGATTTCATAGAGTAGCATACAGACTAGTAGGATTTTGGAACCTTTAGTTATGTGTTTTCACTCCACTTTTTCCTTTTTTATTTTGTCCAGAAGTTTTTTCTCAACTATCTGTATTTTATTGCCAGTTACCTGCAAAAATAATTCCCATTGTCCAAAAAAACCCATTATTTCTCTTTTGATGAAATGGTACAGTAAGCAAATGTCAGTTTGCATGGATGATTTGTAAAGACTGAATTTTGATAACTGCTATTGCTGTTCCATTATGTCCCTGTGACAGGTCACTTCAGAAAATAATGCAGATTAACTGCATGCCATGCTGTATTTTATGTAGCCCTGTAGCCTTTCTGAGAGATTACATTAAAATGTTGGATAAATGTGAAGTAACTCATACTAGGACTTTTGCAGCAGTGTTATTTTGGCTGGAAGGTTCACAGTAGCAATAATGTTTGAACAATAGCTGTGTCTTTATAGCCAGAATGGTATAAGGCAGTAAGCAAGCCAGAACTTGTAAAGAGGGGCAATATCTTTTATTAGATCTGAAAACAGGCTTGTATGCATCAAAGCTTGTCTGTTTTTACTAGACATATCAGTTGGTCTACTGAAACAATATTTAAGTAGATCCTTTATCATCCAGAGGCAATCTGCTTTTTTTCAGCACACCAGTTCTTTTCCATTTATTTTTCTCTATACTATTATTTAGGGAAGGTAAATATAATTCAGAATCTAAATATGTGGAAATAACATCAACGGACAAAAGCTAAAGTTTATGCTGTAAAAAGAGCATTATTTCTGTGGTTTGACTTTTTTGAATATCAAGCAAAATGGTCTTTAGAAGTTAAATTGACTTGTCACTACTTCTGTAGTTTGCACTGCTCTCAGTTACAAATTGAGACCAAATGGACAAATCTGATATCTACAAGATAATTTTCTTTTTGAAATCTAAACTGCCATAGTTCTGGAGTTCTTCTGCTTTTAACATTATTGCTGGTTATTTCCTAGGTTAAAATGGGAATCAAATTTCATATCATAACATCCCCTTAATTATCTGCTTTTTCCTTGTGTTTGTACTTTTAGATGCACATGTAGCAAGACATGCTTAGATGTACTTCTGGTTTTTTAAATCTGTAACAGAAAATCTTAACATCTTTAACAGAAATATAAAATGAAACAAAACAAAAATGGACAAAATAATGTATTTTAACTTCCCAGAGACAAGGTAATTATTCCTTTATTTTCTGAAATGACAGAAAAACATCCATGTTTTATGCTTATTTTATTCCCCCTGAATAAGATGGACCGAATTGCTAGCAGTTCTTAAGGATTTTAATTTGTGTCTACACATCATTACAAAAGACTAATTCCTTATTCCTCTCAGGTGGAGAATCCAACTGAAGTCCATAGATTAATGCCACTAATAGTATTAATTTCACCAAGTAATAGTAGACTTTGAAGTTTTCCTTGAACCTTAATTTGAGGAATGTTATGAGTATCAAAACCATATGGCTGAAAGACTGCAGCTGACTGCACAGCTCCAGCCTCTACTTACTGGGTTAAATCCATCATAAGTCTGTCTCTATTTCAAAGGAGAGTGAGGCTCCTAACATGGTAAATTATACTCATTTCAGCTGTATCCATCTTGCTGGTTGTAACTCCCTACAAACGGGGTACCTTGTCAGAGGTGGCTCCCTGGCACCTCGGGGCAGACCATGGGGAAAGGCAGCACTCCCTGGGCACAGCTTGCCCCATCCCATCTTTGCCCTCTCAGAGCTGCTTTCCTTTCTCCCATAGCTGCAGAGAAAAAGTGAATGGCTGCGTAACTTTCAGCCTGGCAAGGTTGGGTGAAATGAAATTTGGGTTCTCAACAAGTGGGGTGTCTGCCCAGACGTGAGTTTTTGCAGCTGCAAGCAAAGTGAGCAATGGCCCACTTAGCCAGGAAGAACCCTCTGTTCTGCTGAGAGCTTTCCTTGTGTCCTGTGGAGTCAAAACCAGCCAGGTCTGAGACAGACCAGCCGGCCAGGGCTGAGCCCATCAGCAATGGTGGGAGCACCTCTGGCATAACTTAGTTAAGAGAAGGAAAAATGCTGTAGTTCAACAGCAGCCAAAGAGAGGAGTGAGGAGATGTGAGAGCAACAGCCCTGCAGACACCAAGGTCTGTGAAGAAGGAGGGGCAGGAACTGCTCCAGGGGCTGGAGCCAAGATTCCCTTGCAGCCCCTGGAGGGCACGGGGATGCAGAGATCCACCTCCAGCTCTTGGAGGGCACAGGGATGCAGAGATCCACCTGCAGCCCCTGGAGGGCACAGGGATGCAGAGATCCACCTGCAGCTCTTGGAGGACCCTATGCTGGAAAGGTGGATACCCAGAGGAGGCTGAGACCCCATGGGAGGGTGCACTGGAGCAGGCTCCTGGCAGGAGCTGTGACCCCATGGAGAGAGGAGTCCATGCTGGAGCAGGTGTGCTGGCAGGACTTGTGACTCAGGTTGGAGCAGACTGCTCCCAAGAGACTGCACCCCGAGGGAGGGTCTCACAAAGGAGCAATTCATAAAGAACTGCAGCCCATGGGAAGAACCCATGTTGAAGGAGGGAAGAGTTTAAGAAGTCCTCCCTCTGAGGAGGAAGAAGTGGAAGAGAAAATGTGCAGTGAACTGACTGCAGCCCCCATTTCCTGTCCTTCTGTGCTGCTATGGGGAGGAGGTAGAGAAGATCAGGAGTGAAGCTGAGCCCAGGAAGAAAGGAGGAGTGAGAGAAAAGTGCTTTTTAAGTTTTGGATTTATTTCTCATAATCTCATAAATTAAAGTTATTTCCTGAACTTGAGCCTGTTTTGCCTGTGACAGTACCTGGTGAGTGATCTCTCCCTGTCCTCATCTCACACATGAACCTTCTGGTGTATTTTCTCTGCCCTGCCCAGCTGAGGAGGGGAGTGACAGAGTGGCTTTGGTGGGCACCAAAGTGAGCCCACCACAGTTTCCCTCAGGCAGCACACAGACAGCAAGTGGGTCACAAACTTGGGTCACAGGCAGAGAAATGTGCTGCCCACAGCACCAGAGTTGCTCAGGGAGCAGATACAATGACTGCTGTCTGCAGTGAGCTTCAAGGCAACCACTGATCTGTTTTACCAGACATAGATGAGGTGCCACAGCAGCCAAAGAGAGAGAAAGATGGGGTGAGAAAAGAGATGTAACAATGAGAGTCTGACCACAAACAATTCTTTCCAGGAATGGTTTCTTTAACTTATCCTAAACAATGGGCTACACTGTCCAAGTATTACCTACATAGTACTTGAAAACCCTCATTCTAATAGCAAACAGCTGTTTGTTTAAACCACATTTATGCCCTTTGCTTAGTGTTTGTGGACATTTGTGTGATTCCAGCTTTGGTCAGCTGCTCTTCTGGGTGATCTTCTGAGTGAGTGTCTGTCCTGCACATGAAGATCCTCGCTGCTTGACTTCGCCATTGTTCATTTCCCTCCTTGAAAGGCTTAATTCCTTTTATCAGGGAGTAGAAATTACAAGACAACCATTGCTTCATGTATAGATTGAAAATTCTGTGTCCAAATTGTTCTTGGGAGCCACACATAAATTTATTCTTCAAAGAATTGCTTTAAAATATTCACATGGACTTTGGGAATGCAGAACTTAGCACACTGCACACATTTTTCAGGAGTAGAATCTTGGAGTTGCCCTGAGAATGCTGAATTTAGATGCTGATGGTGCTTGCAAGAGCAAATAAATTACAGATTGGCTCTGTCTCATACATGTAAAGAATTCATCAAGATCATACCTGGGCTTTTTTTCTATTTCTACATGTGGCTGATCTATTTTTGCATACCTTTAATGGTGTGCAAAGGTCATCCTTCAGAGTTATACAGATGCCCTCAATGGCAAAACTTAGTATCAATTATTTAAGTCATGTCAGTATACCTTACTTATCTGGGATAAGTACCTGATTAATTCAAAATTTAATTCTCTGGAAAAGAGTTTTCTCAAACTCTGTTTATTTTCTGGAAGGAATATTGTTTCCTAACTATTTAATCTCATATTGAAAGACCAAAAATGAAGATGAGAAATTGAAGATTGTTATTGTGACATTACTGAAGTTACCTTGGAGCACATATACAGACTTCATGCTGTCTTCATATTATACAGACAGCAATAGAAGCAGAGAAACAAGAAAGGCATTGTTACCTTCCTCATTTCCCTTTCTTGTGTTCATGAAAGACCATCTAAATTTCTGATTAATAATATTTACACTCATATTGGCTGGACACAAAAATGTAAAGTAAGAAAAAGTTGCTGGTTTTCAATTAATATTGTTTGGAATATCTCCGATTTCACACACCAGGACATAACACACTGAATTTTGAACGTGCTAGAAAGCTCTGTTATTCTTCCTAAATCCCTGATTTCTTTATCCAATGAAGGAAAAATACAAGCTAAAAGTTGTAGCTTATATAAAATCTGAAGCTTAATAAATATTACAATTACCTACATAACGGTTTGCCACATAGCTGTAATACACCAGCATATTTTCCTCCCTTCTGACACATCTCTGAAGGAAGTTTCTCTCACTAAAACCTACTGGGGAGTAAAGGGAAAAAAATTACTTACCATTAAGTGCATTACTCAGCTTCTATGAATGCAAAATTTTGAAGCCAACTGTCTTGTACACACAAAAAAAGAGTATTTTTCTTGCCTAAGTAAACACCACATATTCACTTGGGGAACAATGGCATATTAGTGTGGAAATACCATTTAAAACACATAGCAAACAAAAGTGTATAATCAGCCTTGCAGCTTGTCACAAAGCACTCACTGCCTGATCAGCTCACCCAAGATGTGGAAAATTTCAAAGACAGAAAGCAACTTCTCCTCCCAGCTTCTCCTCCCAGATTCTCACTGCACTAATTAGCTTTGACTTGCTATTCCTTCCATGTATGCAGAGAACTTTGACTTCATAGAGATCCCTAGCACTGCAAGATGAAATAATCTGTAAATTCTGTTCTTTTGTGAAGCAGAAATGGGTCATGTATTCAACACAGGCAAATTACAGTTAAAAGATCGATAGTAATCTAAATATGAGCTAATTAAAAACTAAGAAAAAACTGTATAGTATGGCTTTTCTAACACCTTAAAAAAGAAGGTATATTGATTGTGGAACATCAGATAAAGGTAGTGTGGGTTATTTTGCTACAACTATGAGGCTTGTAGGGAGAGGAAATAATGTCCTAACATGCCAACTGTAATATCTGAAGATTTCAGAAAATATCTCAGACACACAAAGTCATTCTTCTGAAATAAAAGCAACAGATTTCAAAGATCTGGGGATTGGACTGGATGATCTGTAAAGATCCCTTCCAATATAAACTGTTCCATGAGTCTGTAAGATAAAGATGAATGGAGGATGATGGCTCAGAGCTTAGCTGGGTATGTACCAATTTGATTATTTGGGTTAATTATAGGGCTTAATAGTGCAGGTGATGGGTCCCTGTGAAGAATGGGGGTCCTCACTGCAGGAGAGAGAAGGATGCGTGAAATATGGAGATTTCAGGCTTGCTCCCTCCTGGGGCAAAAATATAGGGAGACTTGTTCTCTATAACCTGTACAGCATGGAGAGGTTAGCAGTGGACAAGAGAGTTTATAAAATGTCAAAAATATATTTCTGAAAAGCCTCTTATTTCTGGGATTGTGCAGAGTTATAAATGAGTCCATAGTTACCAGGCTCATCCTCAGGAGGTTTCCCCTGAGGGTCCAGACTGAGGATTAGGATGAAATGACCCTTTTGAGAAACAACCACTGACTTCCAAGTAGGTGTTTCTTCCCCTATGGGCATTTTGTGTGAATTCTTCCTGAGTCACAATGGTTATTTATTTGACTTTCTTGCAGTCGTGCTCTGGAGGAAACATACCACATTCTTGGACACTCAGGGATAGGATCCAAGATTGTTCTGCTGTAGCTGGTATTTCCTCTGCAGTGGTGATGGGCAGGAGCTGCTGAGTTTCACATTGTTTGACTGGGTGCAGTCTGGACGTGATTGGTTTACTTTAGACTGTCAGTTTTCTTCTGCTCACACACTTGGTGGGACTGAAGAGTGGTTTGAAGGCAAGGATGGACAGCTGTGCCCATCTTACCAAGTAAAAGCTCCTCCTCTGTGGAATGTTAGAACTTAATGATTTTCTGCATCGATTAGAAGGCAGAATAGTGTGCAGCAGTCAGAATTGTATCACCAACTGGAACTCCTCGCACTTAGTGTCTCTTTAAAATAAAACTCACTGCTTTAAAGAGCTATTTCTGCTTGAAAGTGAAAGTAAAACAAAGGAGTTTGCTTAAAACCTCCAGCTTCACTCCTGGTATATTTTTGTCAGTGGTAAAACTTATGAGAACAGTATGTAACATGAAAAAAGTTCACCTTCCCAATAAGAAATGAGATCATGCAGGAGAAAAGCTCATAATAAGTAACAAATGCCAAGAGTAAATAATGCAACCAGAAAGGATTGTTTCATTTTTTTTAATCCTGGAAAATTCATTCCAAGATCCTAAAAGGAAATGCACCAGGTTTTGCCTTTTTATTAACAAAAGCATTAAAAAAGCATAATGTGATGGACTTAAAATTGCCTCTCTTAAAACATAAAAGCTCAAAAGGTTGGGTACTAGGGAGGAATTGAAGAACAAACAAACAAAAAAACACAGCATGCCTCTACATGCTGGAGCAGGACTCTGAGAATCTTGATTTGAAAGTGGATGAATGATTGAAAGATCTAAGAAGTTGTCTTAACAGATGGGATTTGGCTTGGAGAGGGGAATAGTATTATGAAAATATAAATGTTTAATATTTTATGCTGTGTTAGGACTGCATTCTAGTTCAAACAAAAATTCAAATGGTCTTCAACAAATGTACAACAAACACATCATGAAATCAAACTCAAATAATAGTTACAATTTTTTAAAAAATCATTCCCTGGATTCATTAATTGCCTCTAGGAAGGCTGTTTTATACATGAGGATGTTTCTCATCCTTAAAGGCCAGTTTAAAATGTTACATTGGGAAAAGCTGCTAAATAAAGAAAAAGTACTAGAAAAGAAAGGGTTCATTTCTTTCTTCTCTGCTGACAAGGAGGATATGATATAAAGGACATTGTCTAAGACCTAGAAAATTGAGTTTCTGAGAGTCTGACTCCTAGGATCATTCAGTCCCCAAAGCCCGTGGGAAGATTATTCAGCCATGAGTAGACTGTGTCACTGTTTTCATATCTTATCTGTGAGGAGCTAGCTCAACTCATGAGCATTTGCAAAAACTGGAATGTGCTACAGGGATGCCAGAGTTGCTCTTGAGTCTGCAATAGTTTTGCCACTGGGTTTTCCTGTCTGTGGTGTCAGGCTCAGGCTGTCCTAGGTAGTGGAGGGCTGGTGGCATAAGGAATAGATCATGTGGATAATGTTGGTGCTATTAATCCTCTTTTTATTATAACCTAAACCCCATGTTATTAGCTGACACGTGGTGAATGATTCCTAATCTCTTAATCTAACATGACTTAAAGGGATGATAAAAATAGTGTCTTGCTTTATAGGCATTCATTTATGGAAATAAACTTTATCTAGTGCACAAAAATTAGAGTAGATAATTTCAGGCTTACATTTCATACATCCCAGTTCTTAGAATTGGTGTCTTTTAAAATACAATATTAAGATGCTATAACATGTTGTGATTCTATAACATTTGTATTTGGTGATTTTACTGAATCATTGCAGTAAATATTGATTTAGGCTACTAAGTCTCCTGAGATAAAATTAGGCACTGAGGAACAAACTCTGCTTACAAAAACAAAATCAGACGTATTTAAAAGTATAATAGTATTTGTATTAAAGGTATAGAAGGGTAGTTTTCTGATGAAATTGAATATTTTTATTCTGTTTGGAGGCTGGACATTTCAGAAGTTTTTTTAGGAAGTTTAGCACTGCAATGATGGCTGAGCTAAGTCCCTGGCTCTTCAGTTCAACTGCTTTGATCTGTCAGATGTGAAGTACTGGGTACAATCTGGAGGACAAAGGTTTGGGTTCTGCATCAGGACCATGCTGCCCATCAAATCTACCAGCCATGTCCAGGACATACCTGAGAACACCACTGACACAAAATCGGGAGAAGATTGTTATAAACTTGTTCTAGAGGGGTTACTTTTCATCCACTGACACATGAATGAGTGAATATTTTAAATTGTCATAGGTGAGCACTTAAACACGTTATTGGCCTTTGCTGAACAGTTTTATTAGTGACATTTTATACTCTCTGTTATGAGCAATATGGATATGATTTTTTTATTTTTTGCTTATTATAAAGGTCTTTTCTTCAAGAATAACCATCTTTAACATATGTTAGAAATGGGGTGACAAGTTAGGATAAGGACCAACAAGTCTCAGTTTCTGTATGTGGTGAAAAACTAACAGGCATCTTTGCTTTTAGCCTACTTTTGTCTGCCTACAAAGAACTTTGCTTGTCAAGAATTGTAGGTACCTACTCTTCAAGTGGAAAGAATAGCTGGCCTCCAGCCTCCCACAGGGAGAGCTGAGAATTAAAAAGATCCTTTAGAGAACCTAAGAATGGCTTTAGCCCCTTCAGCAGCTGAATAAGGTTTTATAATAGAAGTGCAAACGCACGTGCTGCAACTCTCAGTGAAAAGCTGTCATGACGCCACAGTATTTGCAATCTAAACCTCAGCTTTTCCAGGCATTCTCTTGCACTTTATAAGTGCCCCTGATGTACAAATAATTTCTGGCATAGCTCTTGATAATTCTTGAAAAAGATTTGAAAATTATACTCTCCCGTTACGAATGTGAATTAAATGGATGTGCTGGGAGCTTTTCCCTCAGTGCACAGTGTACAGCAGAATGAGCAGGGGCTGTTGGAATGAGCTATAAAATTGTCACAGTGAATATCACATGCTGTAGGCAGGTGTGCACCTGGCTGTCTCGGCTGGGTCAAGCTCCTGGTGTGCTCAGGTACTGCTGGAGGTGGGGACCCTTGTAAATGCACATGACAACAGCTCCTGCCAGTGCCAAACCCCTCAGCACGAGCAGCAACAACTTCTGAGCTTCTTTGTTGCCCAGAAGAAATAGTCCCTGCTTGGGACATCTAGGTTTGTACTTCCAAGGCAGCATCAGCTGCTGGATGTGAGTGCAGGTCATGGAGCTGTGAATCCCTCCCAGAGTGCTGTGAAAACCTCTACCCCAACACCACTTGACTTTCCAAGGAGATCTCATTGCCCAATTCTTCCTGAATATTCTCCCCTTCCTCCAGTCCTGCTGGCTTCTCTTTGCACTTGCCCTTTTCTTCTCTGACTTTCAATGACACAATTACCTCTCCCATGCCATTCATCATAACTTTATCTCCCATTCTCCTCCTTGCCCCTTGCCTTGCACCCTTCTGCCTCTACTCTGTGTGGTCCACTGGGAGATGCCTTTCCTCTCTTTGGGTTCCCTTTCTTCACTCCAGCTGCCCTGGACCTTTAGTTTCTGATGTGCTTCTGTCCCCCTGTGCCAAGAGAGGGACAGTACTGGAAAGCTGTGCCTGTTTGAGAGGACAAGGGACAGTTTGCTTTCAGAATGCTGTGTTTTTAGGACTGAGGCATTTAAAGTGTATATGCTGTGTAGAGTCAGGAGTAGATCCTGACAGTTTGAACTGGGCAAAATTTCCATTTATCCACATTGTGTCATCCCATATGTTCTCTTCCTGGGCATGTGCACATGCAGCCAGAAGTTGAGGGAACATAACCCAGTTTCCTGCTTGTCCACCCCAGGGAGAAGAGAGGAGAAATGGTGACCAGAGTGACTGCACAGAGGGTTCAGTCAGTTCCCAGCCTCACGCCTTCCCACTCCTCCCCTGTCCCAGGAACTCTCCAGCTGTCTTTGTGTTTACTTCTGCCTTCCCTGTGACATCTTCTTGTAGTCTCAGTTCCTCTTTTGCCTGCTGGAGAGAATGGTATCTGCAGTCCTCTTTTATTCTCTTTTCATGGACTGGGCATGCCTGGGCTCCTTCAGAGCTCTTATCCTGCCAAGGCAATGAAAGCCGATTCATTCATTGCTTCCCTCATTCAAGCCATCCTTAACAACAACAACAACAACAACGTGCTTTCCATCCCAGCCTGGTTCCTCTGTGCAGTTCTCAGATGACTTATTAATAGGCCTGTGTTTGTCATTTGTGAGATTGACTGCACAAAAACTGTAGATGTAAATTTAATAAAAATACATCTGTAAACATTACAGCACTCAGCACCATGGTTTTTATAAAATGTAAATCTGGTTGTCTGTATCATAGGTTTAGGGTGGTAGCTAACTGGGCTTTATTTCAAGGTTATGTTCCTTGATCCTTTTCCAGGTAAGACACTAAGGAAAAATACTCATGAAATTTCTGAAAGGAAGAGAAGAGGCATCTCAGACTGGTATGATGCCCTATTGTAACACTCTAATAGGATTTTTTAGAGCTAGATGAAACCATGATAAATTGGTGACAAGAAGGGTCAGTCAGTTGCAGGGGGAAAAAAAAACATGAAATTTGCCCTACTGGCTGCATTCATGGACTGGATGACATTCCTACTGCATGACAAGTGTGCAGGCATCATCTTCCCAAACTGGAAGAAGACACAGCAAGAATGTGGGAGAAACCAGATGAAGCCAAGAGCATGATGGAACCATTTAGGAAATTAACTCCTTCTTTAGGAACAGAACTAGGCTAGTGATAGATATATATAAGGGAAGTGGTGGTGAGGAACGAGAGATGGGAAACGTGTCAGGCATGCTGAGAGGAGGCAGGACAGCAAGACATGGGATGCAAGCACCCAAAAAGACTTGTGTAATGTCTCTAAAGGCTTACATGACCTTTTAGAAGCTTTTAACATTGACATTGCTGAATCCTCATTGCTCAAGTCTCCATGCTCTTGATTTGTCCTCTTTCTGTCTTTTCTGGGCTTTTTTCTGTTGCTTTGGTGTTAGAGGAGGAAAGCATCCCAGTTTATGGCTTTTACCTTGCAGTATTGCTGCCCAACATCTTTACTCCTCTATCAGTGCTGACAGTTTGTCCTGACAATAGTCAGAGGTGCCATTTCTGGTACAATAGTGATGAACAACTGCAGTAGCGTGACAAAATAATGAGGTTTCTGGAGCCTTTGTTCCATGCGGTCTTGAGAATCTCTGCCTGGCCTCCTGACCATCTGCCTGCATGATCTTGGCAGAGCCAAGGTGAGTTGTGGGGTTAAAGACCACATAGAATAAAATAAAATATTCCCAGCCCCCAAGAAGTAGAGCCTAAGGAGAAGTGTACAGCAGATGTAAAGAGTGCTGAAGAAGCTTCAGCTGCATTTGAGCCTGTTCTACTTCCACAGTATGTAATGGATAAATGGGAAGGCAGCTTACAGTGGATGTGGAGTCATCATTAAGGCCAGGCTTGCAAGTTCAGCTTGTGTACATCTCTAAACAAGGGAGGGCAGCAGCTTTTTTGGTAGCTGAGTTCAGCTGTCTCACACATCCTTGTCTCACCCTTCCTCCCACTCCTGCATCCTGAGAAAGACAGAGCTGTGCTCCTCCAGAGGAAACTGGGAAAAGAGGGAGGTTGATCATTAGGATTTCTAGATTCCTTATTGTCAGACCCTCCAGAATCTGCCTTGAGCAGCAGTCCCTCCCAAGCAGCCTTTCTCCAAAATGTCTTGGGAAACCTTGAGACATGGAAGCAAACCTATGGGCATGCATGGAAACACAGCAGGTTATGCCATCTGCACTAAAGGATCCTTCAGGATGATTGAGAGTTTGGTAATTCAGAATCATGGCTGTCCTTGACAAAGCAAGCCTGGAAAAGAATCATCAGTTTTGTCTATGTCTTCCCTGAGAGGCTCAGTTCACTCAGTGTGTGATGTTCCCTGAGGCTCTGAACAAATCCAGGATGCACATGCAAATGGCTTCTACTTTCAAGCTGATGTAAATTCTGGAAAATGTCTACCCAAGCAATAGACAACTGGAAATTAAGTTATAATGGGCAGTTTCAGGCAATCATAATGTAAATGTCTATACTACTTGGCACATATCTACAAGTAACATTTACATTGTAAGCTAACTGAATCAAAGTGCCTACTGGAAAAAAGCTTGGAAACAGGCAAGAAACCCCTGAGATCTGCACTGAGCTGGACTAGTGGAACAACAGAAGGTTTTCTTAAGCTTATTGGCAATTGACCCCAAAATAAAAAGCTACAATCAATAGATTTTAACAGTTTACAGACCATGATAGAAAAATAAGCAAAACTTCCATGGCTATGTGCTCAATTTCCTTGTTTACCACAAGGCTCTATCTTGAACAGTCACATTTCAGCTCTATTTTTAGGCAACATTCATGAAGAGGAACCACAAGATCCAGAGCTCCTATGAGCTGTGCGTTTCCCAGGGAGACCTCAGGGAGCAGCTGATGTCTTGTTTGCTCTTCCAAAGAGGGTGGCTCCGAGTTCCCTCTTTCCTGCCACAGCCTCCTGAGAAAGGCAGAGGAGGGCATTTCTTCCTCACACCCCTTGGGATGCGTCAGGGGCATCCTTACAGATGGACAGTGCTGCCAGCACTGACTCTGTGCCACATAATCCCAAAAACAACCTGCCAAGAGCTGCTAGATGAAGCTGAAATTGCATGTTAAAAACTAAGCCTGAAGTTTAATCATTCCTGAGGTAATGTACATAAGAAGGAAATGAAACTCCTCTCTAGAAGAATGATCTATTTGCTTATTGTCTGAGGAACTAAATACTGTGAAAAGGAAAACAGAGTCTGTAAAGTAATTCAGCTGGTTTTTGTGCAGCTCAGAGGGTAAAGCCTTGCTTTTACTGACTATAGACATAATGATAGAAACCATCCCTTGGTGCAAGACTGAATTTCAAGTGGAAGAGTTGATATGATTATACCATAAAATTCAGTCATACTGAAAATGAAAGCAAAACCCATGAAGGATTTACATGAATCCTTAAAGTGACATTAACTTAAAGAAAAATCCACTTCGCTTTGTCTGCAAGCATTTCTGGAGCAGGAGGATTTAGTGCTGAGGAAGCACACAGTTTATTTAAACTTCCCCTTCAGCAGCTGTAGAGGGGTTTGAAATATCCCAAAGTCCCCTCAGGGGCTCCTGGATGAAGGTGATGGGTTTGGTTCAGGACCACAGGGGAGGTTCAACTCTCATCACCCTGTTAAGAGAAATAATCTGGGAATAGCTGCTGGGATGTTTATATTGCACAGCTAACACAAATCAATTTAGCAAACATTGCTTTTCCCTTTCACCCTAAATGTGTTCATGGATACTGTGCAGCACTTACAGACATCAGGCAGAACAGCTGTTTCCCTCATAATTTCCCATTTTCAGTCACATTTGACAAAACTGTGGCTTTTCTCTCCTCTTGGAAAGATTAACATCTGATGTCTGCTCAAATATACTGAGTAAATTAAACATCAGGTGGTGTCCCTGTGTACATTTAGGAGTGTAAAAAGTGGCAAAATAGGTTTTTTTTGGATGCTCTAGACTAAGAGCAATCTTTTCTATAGCATCCACCTCTGTGTTGCCTAAAGGCAGCCAAAGGGCCTCTCTCTGAAAAGGTAAAACATTTACCTTTGGACAGGTAAATCTCTCACATTTTAGCTTTTATTCCATTTGCCCCCTTCAAAGGCAGACCAAAGATGAAGATTTGCTAAGATTAGATTATATTTTTTACCTGTTAAATAAAATTTGTACAAATACAATATAATGGTTATAATTATAAAATAGAATTTAGCATCATTATTAACTATATGTGAAAATGGAGCTGGAATAATTTCTACTATGATCAGCAGTAGAGAACCTATGTCTCAAGGCTGAGTCTTTATAATGAAGATAAATTGCATTTAGATACTTTCATGGATGCTTCAGCCTAGTCAAGGCAATTTGTTGGTTTTTTCTCCTTGAAATAATAAATTTCTCTTTGTACCTCTTACCTCTAAACTGAGTAAATATACTATGAATGTCCATGAAACCTCAGGAATTACATAACAGTCAAAATTCAATGACTACAGATTTGCATTTGTTAAATTCTTTTTGCATTGATTTGTTTATCATTTAATGTGAGCTCCTGGTGATCCCAAAATAATTCATAGCTTTTTAGTGGCTTCAATAGGGCAACAAAGCAGACACATCCCAGAGAGATGAAGAAAAAGCACCTCACAGTAAAATAAAACCACTGTGCTACTAGAAAAATGCTATCAACTACAACTAAGCTTAGTATGACGTATGTAGATGTAATTTTGCAAAAATATGGGCAGCCTTTACCTATTTTCATACTAATTTGGTTATAACACTTTTATAACTGGTATAGACCACAGATGCATTTTCCCTTTCCTGGTGGTGCTGTAGCTTGTCTGGTTTTGCACCTGACAAGCCAAAAGCATCTACATTCTAACCTTGTCCAGATAGAAGATTGTACCAATTTATCTCAATCTTTTCTAAATTGGAGTAGTTAAATTGATACATATGTGTGTGTGTGCAGCTGATGGTGTTGATCTACACTTCTCTTCCAATTAATCTCTCTGGCAGTCGCAGCACATCCTGCCTACCAACCAGTCCCTGAGAGTGCTTGGGAGGAGTTCAAAGACTGCAGCTAGGAAAGGACTGGGCTGCAAACAAAAGCAGAACTGAAACTGGAGTCCCTATGTCCTTTGCTTATTGCTCAGACCTCCTTTGCAGTGCAACGTCTCCCGTGCCCCAGATTAGGAGGTTTGGCACCAGGGACTGTCTGAAGCCTGTTTGATAGACCACATTTTCTAATGCTGTGGAAATACATTGCGCTTTCCAGAGGTGCAGTGCAGAAATAATTATTTGTCTTTATAGGATTCAAGCTTAATAACCCCCTTTAAACTTAGTCATTCTCACCTTTCTCCTTAGGGTTTAATTTGACCAACCTTTAAGCATACAGGTTCTGACATTCCCATCATTCTTAAGGGGTTCCTCTCACCACCAACATCTTGTCCCTGTCCCTGGGCTCTCTGTTCCACCATGCTATTGTAAATATTTGTGCAGTTCTTCGAGGAAAGAAAGAAAGAAAGAAAGAAAGAAAGAAAGAAAGAAAGAAAGAAAGAAAGAAAGAAAGAAAGAAAGAAAGAAAGAAAGAAAGAAAGAAAGAAAGAAAGAAAGAAAGAAAGAAAGAAAGAAAGAAAGAAAGAAAGAGAAGTTGCCTTTAACTGTATCTACTTTTCCTTGTGGATATAGAACCAATTTTGGCAGAGAGAGGAGGAGGCAGCATGGCTGAGAATGATGGCTGGGAGTCAGGGGAGGGGAGGACACCACCTTTCAGTGCTGTGCTGGTTTGGAGCATTTGTCAAGCTGCATGCCCTTCAGTTCAGCCTTTCATTTCACAGGATGCCTCCTCCTAAGGAATTATTCACTGATATTTGTCATGTTGACTTAGTAAACCTAGTGCTGTCTCACCAGGGAGCTGTGCATGTCTGGGGCTGACTCTCACTGCCTGGGATGCCACGTTGGAGTCCTGGCTACTGGGGTTCAACCTTCAGTTAGTGCCAGCTATGCAATGATACCAAGTGGGCATGAAGACTTTGCTGTGGCCTATCTGAAAGACAGGAGTAAACCCAAAGCTTATTTGTGCTTACCTGGGCCTGTTAATTAAACCACTAGGGCACTCATGTCTTAATCCAATTGAAAGTTCTTTGATTACAGCATTTAAAATTGTGCCTTCATTACAAACTCAGCAGGCTCAATTATTTTGCAATTATGAGCATTAATAAGTGGTATAGGAAAATCAGGACAGCCTGGAGGATTTGAGGATGGCAACTGCTCCTGAGAAGGATGTGGATGTGTTGCTCAGGAGTGATCATAAGCTGCTGCCAGGCAACAAGGGGCCTGAGAGGAACCTCCTGGGATGAAGGGCAGGACCTAGATCATCTCATCTTCCAGAGGGAGATGAGACTTGCAAGGACCTCCCATCACTGCAGAGAGCAGCCCCAGGGAAGCAGAGCAGGGAGAAGTGCTCTTTTCCTCAGGGCTGCCAGAGAACCAAGCACTGGAAAATGACTTTTGGGTAAAGCTCTTTCAAGATGTCTTAATCACATGCACAGCTGAGAGATAAATTGGAACATCTCATTTAGCAAGGAAAAGGACCCAGCCCTGGCCTTGTGCTGGTCTCTTTGGATCAGGGAAAAGAAGTTGTGGTGGTCATGGAAATGATCATGACAAAAGAAGCTTTTCTAACTCGGCATGGTGTTTGTTCCTACACTTGCCTTTTTGTTGAAGCCTTATTTGAGAACCCTGGGATATGACTTAGGCTTGACTTAACTAAGCTCTGGCTTTTGAAGGTAGTTTTCTCCCAAACTGCTGTGCTGGTCCATTGTTGGAGAAACAAGAAACAAGAGATGAAAAGAGGCCACAGACTGGTGACCACTTCAAATTACAGGAAATAATCAAACTGATCTCTTTTTTTTAATGCCAAGAATGGAAAGATGGTGATAAAAAGAGAGTTACTTGAAAAGATTATGGACTAATCATAAATTACTGTTAAGGGCACTAAGAAAACCACAACCCATTTTGGTTGAATAAAGTTCTGGTGACCACTGTTGCTTCACTGCTCCCCTGCTGGCTCTACTGTGTTGCCATTTTGGAGGCAGGTGGATTTTGAGGTGACAGCCTAGGCAAGGTTTGAAGGCATCTGTCTCCTGTCAGTGCAAGCTCTGAAGCAGAAGAGGTGGTAGATGAGCAGGTAACAGTCTCGGGGTTTTGAACTCTACCTGTTATCTCTGCCTTAGAGAAGAAGGCTACCCATGCTTAATGGAAGGACATCTAGCACATTAACAAGCAGCATTTTAAATTAAATGTTTTAAGAGCTGGGAAGCATAAGTTCAAGGTAAATATAAAGTTACTGGAGTTGGACATGTTAGTTCTCATCATCCGAGGTAAGGTAACTTCTTCTGGGCAAGCTTCAACTGAAAGGTATTGAGCCTTGACAGAAAACTTCTCCCTGAAGGTTCAGTCAGGGCACTCCCTGCCCTTTCCCATCCTTGTGGCCTCATCTTTGTCTTCCTGCCTTCCCCTTAGATGCTGATGTGAGCCAGACCAGGGAGACAAAAGGAGAGAAAGAAAATCCTTTCTTCTGAAGGCTGAGTTTAACTGTCTCCCAAGAGAATTCCCAGTGCCAGCCAGGAGAAGGAGGAGGAAGGGTGGGAACAGGTACTGGGCACAGCAGAGGGGGAGTTTTCAGCTGCACTGAGTGGTTAGACAGGCTTTTTGCTGTAGTGTCAAACCACGCCTGGAGTTACACCAGCATGGAGCCGGGCACTGTGAGCATGTGGGACAGGTGACATGGCCTTCTGCCATTGCTACACTTTATTGTCACACTGTTAGAGCAATGGCCTTCCCACCCAAGGCTGGCACTCCCTGCAGCCTTAAAGGAAGTGTTCAATTACCAGGTGAGCCCCATTAGCTGCAGGGGTGGCCCTAAAGAGCTGAGACCTCTGTGCTAGACAGCACCTGGGTTCTTGTCAAACACAGCCAGGGATGTCAGATGAGAATTGCAGAAATATGAAGCACATGATGAGCATAATGCCTGTGCAGTGCTGTGACTGAAAAAGCTGATGTGGAAGGACATTTTGGGACAAAACTGGTCTCTATGAACTTTAGACCTCTGCAGTATAGACAGCTGCACTGGCATGGCTGGCAAGGCTCCCTTTGGAATCAACTGAAGAGGAGCAAACCCTTTCAGGATGCAGTTCATCCCATCCTGGTGTAGATACACACAGCTAAAGGTGATAAATACTTCCCTGATATTTTAAAAAGGCTAAGTTCTCCATAGGCAACTATTATTTAAATGAGAGAGTTATGCCCTTTGAGGGCCTGCTTTTTTCCATGTGACACTGCAGAGATCCTTTGGTGGCTTGCAGGAGTGCACATTTAACCAGAGGAATCCCACCATTTCTCTCCCAGGATCTGAAGGATGGGGAAATGTAAGTAACATAAGTAAGTTCCCTGTTTGTGGAATCATAAGCAATTCCCCTTGCAAAGCAATTAGTAAAAATTGCATCAGACTCTGAGGGAAAGGTAGTGATGAAAGAAGGAACTGCACTCCATTCTCTGAAAACTGAAAAGCTTTTAAAACGAGAAGAAAACTGCCACAAATTGAGCTTCATTCTGGACTAGGGCAGATATTTCTATGCAGTATGATGCTGACCACAGCTGCCTCTTTGCAACTAAGCCTTCACACCTGTAATGAAGTCTGTTTTGGTTTCTTTTGCCATTAGCATCTTCAGATGTATTTTTTGTTCTGCAAAATGTTATTTGGCTCCCTCTAAAGACAAAGGTAGATGCTACTAGATTTTTTTCCTGAACATCAATCTACCTTTAGGGCTGTGTAAACCCTCAAGGCAACAATTGCTCAGAAATACACTGTACTGTTCAGTGTGGATGCCCAGGCCATTGTTACAGAGTTTTGCCAGCTGTGAGGAACTGCCAACACACCTCCATCTCCTGAGGGTATAAAGAGGCAGAGCTGCTTCTCTGCTGCCAGAAGAAAACCCTTGTGCAGACACAGTCATGCTGGCAGCACTCCTTCTCTCCAGGGGCTGCATCTCTGCTGTGGCAGTGAGGAACAAAGGTTGATCCATTTACCTGCAGCAGGGACATTTTGTCAATGGAGTGCACAGGTTGGACTTTTGTGCAGCAGAAGTGGTACCTGTCGTGCTTGACCTTGATGTCTGTGCATTTTATTTCTTTCAGCAAAAGGTTTTGACTGCTGATTTCGACTCACTCATTCTGGGGCTGCTGGTGATGGGCTATTTAGCATATTAATGAGAATAAATGCTCCTCAGCAAGTCACACTTCATCACAGATTGCTAAACTTCCCTTGCATTATCTTACTAAATAATATGCATCTATGCAAATTACATTTATTCTTATTATGCCTGAGATGCTCATGAAAGTGTAAAATAGATGTCTAGCAACAAGTTCCCTCTCCTTAAATTTTGGCTTCATTTTCTGTTTTATTTAAATGAGGGATCACAACTGGCCACTGAATAAAAACATTTACTTGGTTTTGTAAATACCATGCCCTCCTGTAACATCTTTGAAAGGAGGCAGCATACACCGACAGGTCCTTTCTCTTTAAGAAGAATGCATATCCCTTTGCCTCTGCTTCTGCTTGGGATGAGGAAACATGCAAAACAATGCTGCCATTTAAACCAGGCTGCTAATACCTGATCCTGCAAGGGTTAAATAGTGTCATTGCAATTTCACTTCCTCTCAGACAGAGAGAACTACACTGTACGAAATAATTTGTTTATATTCCTTTCCTGTTCCAGAGTTACCAAGCAAGTTAACATGACTACTGCATCAAACACTTGCATTCCTTTCACACAAAGCAATTTAAAATTAATTTTCTGAGCAGATTTTCTTTTCTTGACCTCTTTTTGAAATAAAAGTGATCCTCAGAAAATTTTGCATTAGGTAAGTAATTGGACTGGATAAAAGCCTTTGCCCTCTAGAAGCATTTCAAGTGTTTGGAGTGATAAACTCCATGTTTAGGGACCAGTAATCCAGCAGACTGTTGTGATTCTGTAAGTGGCAGATACAATAGATGTGCAAGGTATGTATTTCAAGAGAATACTCCTTGGCTGCTATTAAACAGTCACTGGATAATGCAAAGTAAAATGCTTTTTTAAAGGAGTTTTATGAAATCTATGAGCCTGTTGAGTAATAGATAAATGATTGCTAAAAGAAAAGCTCTTTGACATCAGCATGTGAGACCAGGCTATAGATAAATTTAGTATGAAGCAACTAAACAGGGACAAGGTAGGGACAAGAGGGAAAATCCAGGATGTGTAAGACTAATTCCAAACTCTGCTGTACGATGCTCAGCCTTCTTGCTCAGGCTGTACTCTTTACTCAGTTGCACAAGAAATGGTGGCAAGATTAATGTCAAGCTACCAGAACTTTTTTTAGGTTACTATAAGGAATGAAAGCAGGACAGAAGAGTCTGAGAAAAGGTATGGAAAGGGAAAAGAGATGCAAGAAGCAGAAATAAGGGTTTCTTCTACTATACTAACTTTTTCTCCTCGGTATCTTCTTTGGGCAGCCTAGTTTACTCCAGAGACAGCTGTACAAGCTGTAATTTGACACAAATCTTTTTGCCTGACACTTTTGTATTCTCTGCTACCTTATTTCCTCTAGTTAAAACAAGCAGGAAACTTGTCTGCAAGGACTACATGTGTATTTAAATGATGCAGGTGATGATCCTGTGGAGAAAATGGCCTTGTTTCTTGACTCCACCACTCTTATCCTTTGCCATGGTAGATCATTCCCATGTCCCCTTTCAATCCTGCTCGTCCCACATTTTTTCCTCTGCCTGCCTTGAAATTAAATCAGACAGCACTCTGGTGCAGGACAGCAGGCTGCCACTCAGATTTTCCTAGCAGGAACTTTGGTGGAAGGTGGGAATTAATTGTGTGGCAGGGCCAGAAAAGGCTTTTCAGCTAGAACAGAGGCATTGCATCAAAAATTTCTTGCAATGGAGAAACACTCAAATATTCTTAATTTCAAGGAAATTGCTGGTAGTTTTTATGGGTTGTTTGCCAAAGATTTATTATGCATGTGTATTTAAATAAAGGCCATGATATTTGCTTAGCAGCAGGAGGGCAATAGTGTGTGACAATGCTGCCCTGCATCCATTCCCTGGGATCTGGCCAAAGCAACCTTCCCATGCACTGTATGAAAAAAAGTTCCTTGAGCTAACTTCTCTTAAACATGTCAAGCCAAAATTTCCTCTATAGTTTTCTATAATGTTGTTACTCACCTTCATGCTCATTTTGTTAATTAATTTGCAGCAATCTGCCTTTCATGTGAATGATCTTGGCCTCTGAGGCTGAGGGAAGTAGGAATAGAGACTCCTTCACATGGCATGAGCTCAGTTCCTCCATCCCAGGAAGGTGCCTCCATGCTCCATAGGCACAGACTAAAACTACTGAAGGAAGGAAAAGTTATTTAATGCTGGATGGGGAGTAAATATTAAAGTCCATTTCACATGATTCAATGGGTGAGAGAAACTCTGGGAGCTTAGAGGAACCCTGTGGAGGAGAAAACAGACATGGAAGACTGATGATTTACACTTAGTATTTGAAAGCCATACAAACAAATCCTAGTTAAGTCCCTCTGATAAGTGAACCATTGCCAGCAGTTTTAAAATGTCAAATGATCCTAATGTTCAAAATGATTGCTGAGATGGCAGTTTTTTCTAAATCCCTGTTTTCAGTTGCTCCATATCTTACCTTTGGAAGTAAAATTTTTCCATTAGCCTTGACTTGGAAATGAAAAATTGTGCACTTTGAAAACTCAATTTCAAACAATGCTACCCAGCATAAAGTAGACTCTGTTCTTCTGAAAAATGTGTGGCTGCCTGACATTTTCTAGCAAAGCTGCTTGCTTTATAATTTTCAGTCTTACAATTCTGACAGGTTGGGAAAATTGTGCAAGGAGAAATACTTCACTGATATTAGGGCTTAGGAAAAATTGCTCTCTACTTGGCAAAAGTTGATTTTCATTTTTTGTGTTCAGAAAAAAGGAATTACTGGTGAAACAGATACTCTTAAGGAGTTTTGAAACCATACTTTCAGCTACAAATCACCATCTGATTTTATTGAATGGATTATTTGGATGCATCGTGCAGCTCCTGTCTAGGTACAATAATACAAGTCTTGTATTCTGCATGAGCTGTATTACCATGAAGCCCAAAGCTCACCTGACCCACCACCTGTTTATCTGTGGTTGGGTTTGTGGCACTGCAGCCAGGGCAAGGTAAACACTCGGGGTGTGGTGGAGACAGGACCACAGCCCGAGCAGAATTAATTGCAGGCCTTGTGGTGAGCAAGGCTCCAGAGAATTTACACACCAGGGCCTGGATAAGAGGAGCTTCAATTGGAATTTTTAAAAATATAGGCTTTTTTAAGCTCCACGAATATCTGGATGAAGGAGAGGAAGTGCTCTGGCTCTGTGCCTCTGCAGGGAAGGGCTGCTTGCTCATGGTGACTCCACAGAGTGACAGTTTTACCTGCAAACACAGCTCTAGGTCAGCAGCTCAGCTCTGGCTACCAGGAAAGCAGAGCATTTGTAACAAAGCAGGTACCCTGGAGCAGGAGTTGTCTCTCCATGCCCTGCAGGCTCACTGAGCTGGGTAAGGTGAGGGTGAGCAATCACTCCCTGCTCTGCTGAACCTGATCAAACTATTTCCAGCTAATGGCTTCATAATAACAGGGGCTGAGAGAGATTGTAAAGGCTGATGGGGTCCACTTTTAAAAATCAGGAATCACTGCTCTCACAGCAGAGGAATGTCTTTTAAATATATTTTATACAAATCCCTCTTATAAATGGTTAAGGACAGGCAAATGATCAGTTCCTACCTAGGCAGCAACCTCCCTCTGGCACAGATCCATTTCATTTCTGCAAAGTGCTTAAGTACATGCTTAACTTTAACCACCTGAACTGTCCCACTGGAGCCACGGACATGACTCATGAACTAAAGTTAGGCTCCTGCTTGCATATCCTGCTGACTGTGGGCTTCTGCAATATCTACTGCCAGATGTTTGGGAGAGGAAATGAAAGAAACTCTGTAGTGGACAGTTAAGGGAGTAATTAACTAACAGAGGAAACTTTGTATCGCTTCCAAATATCTGAAAAGTGATCTAACATGACAGTTGATATTTTGGTAGTCCAGACATAGGTTTAAACAATTTTTTAGTCCTATTTATGTCTTGATCTTTTATGTTTAGTCTCCTGGATTCTTCTCTAATGCTCTAGTCTGTCCACACTGGGCTTTATCAACTTTGTGACTTCATCCTAATTTAAAAATGCATTAATATTCTTCATTAAATACAAAATTGTAGGGTAAGAAGAAAGAAAAATGCTGTGCTCAATGGATGTAATACTTCACTGTAGAAAGGCTGGAGTAGAAGATGGTGGGGTTTCCAGCATACCTCTACTTATCCAACCCATACACTGGTTTTCTTTTTGTTTTTCCTTTCCAGCATACTCATCTTTCCCTTGGATTGTCTTCCAAAAGCTCTTTATGACAGCACAGCACAATCTTTGCACAAATAGCACAGTGCTGGGATAGAGTTAACAGGAGACTTCAGCCTGAAAATCTCACAACAATTCCTATGCCATAAGCAGCACCCATCACAATAAGGTCTTTGATTCAGATTATACAACCCAGCACAATGCCCCACACCGGGCAGCTCCCACAGCCAGAGCCTGTGTTAAAGGCAACCCTTCCCACAAATCACCCACAGCAGGATCCCTCTGGCTTATTCCCCATGGGATGGATCAGGTAACCATCACTTGCAGGACCTTGTGCATTTTGTGGAAGTGGTGTTTTCCTAGCTCTGGGTTATGTGGAGTTTTAGAGAAAAGTGCTGCAGACTTGTGACAGGCTGTCACAATCTGAGAGAGAAGAGAGGGTGAGAGATTTATTAGGGGAATCTCCTTTGCCTCAAACACAGCTTTCTTGGAGGGCTGATGTTTCATTTCTTCCTGGTGCCATCTCCAGGGGCTCTAATTCCCCAAGTGACAGCAATAGAATAAAACTCATCATCATTGTCTCACCATCTTTGTCACCAGTGTGGACTTAGCCCATTGCTTCCTGAAGTTGCCCTGGACTGTCCATACACAACTGACCATCTCAGATCCTACCTGAGCTGTTTCCACTAGGCCACACTGTTCCATTTGCTGGCAGGTCCTTGCAGAGGTCAGTCCCTGGCTGGGTGTCACACTTCCTTTAGAAGCAGAGACGTCCAGCACAGGCCTGACAGGCTAGAAGGGGATTGAGCAGGAAGACTTGTCTTGCTAGTGCTTGGGGGGGGTGACTTTATTCTGGAATAAATTCCTCTGGAATGAAAGCATGCAGGACAATCCTTTCTGTGATCACCAGCTCAGTTTTGAAAAGCAGTGGAGAAATAGCACACAAGAGGCCACACTTGAAATTAAATCGACTGCTTCAAATTCCTTCGGTGTGAGTCCTGCCTTTCCTTAACGTCCACGGGAACTCTGCCAGTAATTGCCCTTGTACTACAGTTTCTCCCTTTGTTTTAGTGTCCAGCAAAGCCTGATTTCCACATCAGCTCAGAAGATGGCACAGCACTGATTTCTAGTCTGAAAGAGCACACAAAGGTATTGTGAATGTGTACCTAATTGTTAACTTTCTTGCTATATGACAGCTACTTTTAGTTATATACAGCAAACCTCTCTTCCTTGCTAACACTGGAAGGGAAACAAAGGCTTCTTGTTTCTCTGAAGTACTAGACCTATTCTTAATTTCCATCCTTTTGGAAAAGCCCTTCCAACATTTATTCTGTCCAGAAAAAGATCATCGATGGCAATGGGTGAAACACTGACTGATATTTTTAAAAGTTTCTCCACTGCTCTTCTAGCAGAGGAGCCAGGAAAGAAATGTATAGCTAAAGTTCTTCAGTCACATTAGGTACCCCTAATGCCTAAAAAGTCCTTAGGGTGTATATTTTTTAGGATTATTACTCAACTTTTAGTCTACTCACATGCCTATATAACATACACAGCCACCATCAGTGCTGCTCCATACTGAGCCTAGAATGTAATTCAGGACAAAAATCAAGCCCTCAGCTGGGCAAAGGCATTCAAGAAGGTCCTAGGCTCTTTTCTCTGGTGGGGAAGGAGGGTTTCTGCAGTATGTAGTTCCTCTCTTTTCCGTTTTTTGAGCAGGGTTTGAGCAAGGAGCCGTCCATCTGGGGCATTCTCGCCTCCCCCTGGGCAGCTGCTGTCAGGGCTGGCAGCTCTTGCACAGCAGCTTCTCCATCTGGGAAAGCAGAGTCCCCACCCTTGTGCCAAGCTGTCAGTCTGCTTGGAGTTTTGCAGTCTGGGCTCACACTCCTGGGTAGGGTCAACTACACTAAGAACTTTATTAAAAAATAGACCCAGGCTCATCAATACACACCAATATTAAATTGTTTCAGGGCACATGGCCGTTCACAGTGTATCAGCTTGCAATTGGTAGTGCTTTAGCTTCCAGCTAAGTGTCTTAGCTTCCTATGGAAGTGTCTTTGAAGCACCATCAGTGTTACTTGTACAGGACCAGCAGCTCTCACCCTGCTGGGAATGAGGAGGAAGGAAAGGGAAAGGATACACAATCCCATCAGCTGCTTGTGCAAAGAGTCTGGGTCTGTGGATTTCCCCTGATGAGGTTCCTGTCCCTTATGGGTTTCTGTATATTGCAGCAGGAGACTTGCACTGATCTGTCTCACTGCTTGGCAAGAAGTGAGAGTGCCTTCAAAAGAAAAGCAGCTCTCTTCTAAATAAGAGAGCATTCTTTAGAAAGCTGCAGCTCCTATTCTGGACTGCATCCTAAACCTTGCTGGGAGGTTCCAGGACAGCTGCTGCCCCTTGTACAAGGTCCTGATGCCAGCTGGTCCTTGGCACTTCCCTGGCCTTGGGACATGCCATGCCAGGGGAGTAGGTGGCATCATTTTGGGAACCTCCCCCTTACCTCAATCCCACAGGTTGTGACGGGGAGTTTAACTAACATTTGCCACTGTGGTTTGACCAACAAACTAAAGTGTTTCCATGGCCCCTCACCTTTAAGGAGGATTGGAAAAGTGATGCAGGGAGTTTAGTCTGCAATCAGCCCCTTCTGTCCTTTCAAAAAGGGGATTCTGGATTTGGATGGCAAGTACTTGACTTACAATAGGGTTAACCACAATGTCTTCCTAACTCCAGTTCTTTGCTGTAGGCATCAGATATGTGACTTTGCTACTCTTTTCAGGCTCACTCTGTTTTGGTTATTTAATATTACCATGTACTTTTCCAAGTGAATTGTTTCATATATATTTCTGAGAGGAAAATTTGTTTTTATAAATGCGTAGATGCATATAGCAAATTAAACTGGTAAATTAAAACTAGCATTATGTCATCCAAGTAAAGAGACTACCCTACAAGACAGCTGTATTTCAAAAGTGCCTTATAATACCCATTTCATTCTTGTAAACAATCAATCTCTTTAAACGTGGACTGCAAAAATCACACACAATACTTTGGTTCAGGAATCTGCTGGCTGACTTTCTGAATCACTGTTTTTAATATAGGGGATGTGGGCGTCTAAAAAGCCTTCTATATATAAATCTAAAGACCCATCTCATTCTGTTTCTGCAACTTATTTTACCAGTTTCTCTTGATTCATTTTTTAGTGAATGCTGAGCATTTTAAGAGTAGAGACTGAGCAAAAATGCTCTACATAGACCATTACAGTTTGCAGCTCCGTGACTTCCCAAGAGGTTATTATATCTCAAGCAGTGAGAAACAGCTCTCACTGAGTAAGAAATTATTCCATTGTGTAGTGTTATTCAAGCAATTATAAATCATACTGTGAACAAAATACTGTATCTCTAGGTAGCAATTTTTGAGTGTTGTACCATACCTACTTAAGTGTGTAGCTACAGCAAAGAAAGTACTATGTTAACAATACAACCATTTCTAAATCAAAAGACTAACAAATTCATAAAAACAACAATATACTGTAATTGAAATGTGCCATTTCATTTGCTTTAGACATCAAAATTCCCTGTTCCAGAGACTCTTGGATTCTTGGTTTCCCTGCCATTATAAATTCCTTATCTGACCAAGGAGAGTGAGCAGTATCTTATAGCATGGAGAAGATGTTCGCAGGAAACAAGAGGTAACTTCCCTTTCATTCCACAGCACTCCTGACTCTTAACTGCTCCAAAATACCCAAAACCTCGTCTTGCATTTTTCTTGGCTAGTACAATATACTGCCATAAGACTAAGCAGAACATTTTAAAGAATTTCTGAAGACCTATAGTCAGCCTTTTTCTTTAGAAAATTAGATTGTGTCAGCATATTAACTTGAAGCCTCATGGTAAACCCAGCTTTGCAAATTATATAGATGTGAGCTAAGAGGGCCAGAGCTTACCAATTACTCAGCTTTTAGGGTAGATCTCTTTTATACACAGAAGCAGAAAAAGACTAATTTATTTTTGAAGTCAGCTAGGATACTTTTATTGCTATTGGTTTCATGTGATAAGCTCCCAGGTACATTACAGTGATATTGATGAAAAAAGTGGCACAACATGCCAGTGAGGTATGGAGGTGTAAAAGCATGATTAATACCTGCCTAAAACTTACACAGTCAGTGCCAGATGTGACCACAGGAGGAAGAGCTCCCATCTTGAATGATCCTAGCATGTGGCTGCTTAAAGAGGAAATGTTTTGTGTAAAGAAGCAGGGGATCCATGGTGTGTGCTGGTCCAGGGCTTGGAAACCCCCCTCAGCTCCTGGCAGACAGCCCACCACCAAACTGAGCTCAGGACCTCCCACCCCACTGCTGTAACTCCCTGCACCCCTGGGGAGGCAGGAGGCACGCTGTGAGTTAAGTCTTGGTGATCCTTCTCCACAGCTGTGACTTTCAGATATTGCTGAAGGATTCCCACCACTCCCTGAAGTGGCCAGGCACCCTGGAGGGGCTCAGGAGCACCTGTGACAGGTGGGTCACTGCAGGACTGGAGGATCCAGTGCTGAAGGCACACGACAGCAGGCACTGGACCAGCCTGGCCCGGGGATCCCAAGGTTTTGGGAGTCTGTTCAAGTTGTTGGCTGGCACTGGGCCTCCTCACTATTAAACCATCCATAAAAGCCCCAGGGTTGGGGGGGAAGGAAAGAGTGAGTGTGAGAGAGGCAGGAAAGCACAAACACCTCTGTACGTAATGTCTGCATTTCATAAGACTTTCTGTTACCATGGCAATGAGCATGGTATAAATACCCAGACAGATCTCCCTTGTGGCAGTGCATTCTGCTGCTCCCATGCTGCAGGGCCAGTCTGTGCACAGACATTTTGATGGGCATCTGCAAATCCTCTCTGGTAAAACTGTCAATGATTTTGTTCAATCTCAAGCCTATAGTTCACTGAACAAAAGTGCTCTTTCCACTTAATTCACCCCAACTTTCTTTCTGGCTCCTACAAATAAGCAAATAAATTCTTTCAAATCATAAAAATGGATGATTGCATCCTTATTAATTTATATTCAGGCTAAATAATCAATAGGAAGAATTAACATTTTAGTTGCTTTAGTTATATTTGGAGTCAGACTCATCACAAGCATTTCCAGTAACAATTTGATGTGATGAAAACTGCTAATACTGTTGAATTTTGAGTTGTAATGGAGTTATAACAGATCCAAGTTAGCCAGTCACAGAGAAGCATAGCCTTAAGCTGAGTGCAGTAATTAAAAAATAAGTGCATATGTTTCATAACACAGAAACCCTTCAATTGATTTTTGCAGGGCGGATGCAGTCTTGCATGAGATGCAGACAGAAATAGGTGGATTTTGTTATAAAAACCAAGCATGATCCTATGCATAGAATCTAAACATCTTATTTCAAAAGGTTCACTGCCCCCTAATTAATTTGACAGGTATGGTAATGGCAGTGACCAGATTTGCCAGTACATCTCCTTTCCATGCACCCCCTGCTTTTTGAGTGTACAATTGAAAAGAGGAAAATTAAACAGCAGAAGGTTATGTATGTTCCTTTATCTCACATCGATGCAGGAAGACAAACTACTTCAGAAGGGGAAAAAGCACATCTTCATTTGGAAATGACCTTTGCTTTTATGCTGAGAAAACTCAGTCAAACTCAAGTCCAAGCTAGGGTAAGAGAGCTGGTATTTTCCACATAAATTAGCTGGGTAAATTACATACGGGAATCCCACATAGGTTAATCTAACCTGTTGTGTGGAGAACAAAATAAAAATGTCAAGTTGCCTGATTTTATCTTATGGCAATTAACAGAAGATCAAGCCAAAATGGAAATGAGAGAAATGTGCCTTGAAAGAAACCCATACTAGGATTAATTTCTTCCTGTATTCTTCCTGGTAAGAAGCATGTAATATGGAAACATGGGGCTGGGAGCAGGAGCAGAGTCATGGAAAAACCAGGCAATGGGATGAAAGAACCCTTCCTGCAACCAACACTGCATCGCTTCTGACAAGCTGAAATTTTCCAGAGCAGCACGTGTTCTTCCTTTAGGTTTTGAACAATACAGGGAAGAGGCCAGTAGAGTCCAAATGTGAGGGAGAAGCAAAAAAGAGTGAATGTCCCCCTTAGCCTAAGTGGGGTGAGTTTGTAGTTGAAACCATGAAGAGTAATTATTTTTTAATTCCAATTCCTCACCCTCTTAAAATGAGTCTATGCTTCTTCCTCCAGCAAAAATGTAGTTTCCTCCATCTCATCACTTTTTATTTCTAAGCCAAACAATTGAAAATAACAAGGAAGAGCAAGAGAGAGCACCAAAGGAGTTTGGAAAAGGAAAATCTGCGTTGGCAGTGAGATCTAGTCAAGATGTACATTAATCACATTGTGTAATCAAGACAGTTCTAATAGAATTGTACTGTAATCCCATATTAAACTGAATCAGAGCTCATACAACTCTTCACACTAAATAATGTCATGATCCCGCAGTACTTTTAAATTGAAAACTCCTCCAAGAACTGAGAAATTGGTTTGACCTTTCCTTGGACACAGGTGAGGTGATTCATGTAACAACTGGAGGGGGAAGGGGACACTGCATGAGTCACTTCTGTTTGTTATATGACAAGCACCTTCTCCTAATTGTTTACTTCACCAACTTCCATTTCCATCTGCTGTCCTTTGACCATGACAGAACATGTCATCCCCAGATGTGGCTTACACTTGCTTCTTAGTGCTGAAATAGATTACAGAGGCTATTCAGTGGACCCAACCAACTTGAACAGAACAGAAAATTCTTGCTTGTACTGAAAAAAACTACTCAGCCACTGGCATGATTCTGATCTGGGACCCATCACTGTGGTTGAAGCCAATGGAGGTGCAAAAAATGCATGAAAAATGGTTTCCTGATCAGCTGGTTCTTTCAGGCATTAACTACTTCTAATAAAATATATCCCAAAATAACAAATATCACCACTTCCAATAAAAAATATCCCACTAAGCTAGATCTGTAGTTTATCTAGCTCAACAACTCTTTACCCAATAATGGCCAAACCCAGATGCCCAGAAAAATTAAGAAGTAGAGAGCAAGTATTTTCCCTCATTTCTCTGTCTCTAGAAGTCTAGAGATCAAGGACTTGCCTGTTCTAAGATTCCTGGGAGAGATTTCCCATGCCATGAGGATGCTTTTTTTTACAAGGACAAATATCTGCCTGTAAGGACTAGAATGCCCTGTATGTCCCATGCTGTCCTGAAGATCAGAGACAGCTCTTGACAAAGGTGAATGCTGCTCTGTAACTCCAAATCTTCAACAAGTGCTCCTAAGTGACTGATGGGGACTTTCCCAAACCATTTGCCTGATGACAGAGAGAGGGCTAATGGAGAAAAAGACTCCAAAACTTCAGAAAACACTTCAGAAACAGCACTTCAGAAAAATCTTAGGCGAGTATTAGAATTTTAAAAGTGTACATTTGGTGAATGATAAATAGAAAATACTAGGAATGGGCTGAAGGGTTATTTCTTAACATTTCTCTTCCATGTGAGCAGAATGAAAATTGTGTCCTTGATGTTTCAATATCAGTTACACTGAAGGAATTTTTAAAGATGGTTTTTTAAACTCTTAAATCAGAACACATGCACCAGGTGAACATGCTGTTGAGGCAGGAATACTGTCACTTCCCTAAGAGGAATTACACACTCAGTAAAAAGGTAAAATGTTCCATAAAAGCCTTTCCAGTAATTTTGGGAAGCTGGAGGCAGGATATCCTCTGATATCACATACTCTGATGTGCTAACATCAAGAGCATAACCCCTAGGATGTCCCAGATATGGCCCTGTGTTAGCTTGGGAGCTGGACAAAGTTACCATGTGCAGGCTTTTGCACATCTATCAGAAATGGAACATGGAGCCCTGGGTGTGTTACAGACAGGTTATAAACAAGGACAGAGAGATGCAAGTATTTTCTCCATTTATTTCAGGACTGTGGGTGAGATGGGCATGCCTTGCCATGTTCTTTACAGTGAATAAAGGCATTTTTGCTTCTGCTGTTATCACCAGGAGGTGATATCCATGTGACTGCTCTGCATTCAGCTGGCACCTCTGACAGACTCGCCTGCACTCTATCCACCAGCACTTGACAGTGGCCTGTGACCTCAGATTAAAGGGATGACTCTGAGTGCCTGTGATGCTGCTGCCCATGGATAGCTGCTCCATGCCCACAGGAAGGTTGTGGTAGCCAAGGAGAGAATTCCTACAGGTAGATAAGCACATTCAGAATAAGAGGGTGTGATGATTTGAAGGGAAAAGTCAGAACATCCAGCAGAGAATCTGCAGCAAACTAGGACTATACCAACAGGGATTAATAAGAGAAATGTTTTGCCTAATGCCAGAGGAGACTTTAAATTGGACAGAGAGGGAAAAAAAAGAAATATTTTTGCAAGATACTAAAACCTCAAAAAAACCAGCCAAACAAAAATTATCCTTTTGCAACTGGATTAATAAAAATATACTCCATTATACATGGAAATCTGGTACAGTTGTCTGCTTACTGTGACATACATCCCTTGGTATTAACTGGAAAGGCAGCAGTGTATGTGTGCATACAGGTGAGTGTGACAGCACTCAGGAGGATGAGAATGGAGCTTTTTTCTTTTTGACTGCCTTTTAATGAATGAAAAATGAAAAATTCAAAGCTTTGCCGTGTGATGCTGATCTCCACATTTGGCATCTGGGATTAATTCTGCAGGCTTGCTGTGTGTGGATGCCCCTCCACATCTCTAACAGAGAGACCAGGAGTGCAGCATCCAGCCCAAGGTGCTGCTGTGTCCCTGCTTCCTGGGGATATTGTCTCATCACAGCCAGGAAGAAAAACAAAACAAAAATCCAAGCAGGCATCTGCAGAATTGGATTATAGACTTAACATTCAGGATAGGTTACAGCAACACCTGACTACCAAACTATTGCATTTGCTAAATTTTAAGCAGACAATGCGAATAATTGCAGCTAAAACCATTTCTTTGTGAGAAAAGAATATGGAGTGACAGGCCAGGATCCTGTTTGGCTTATGTTGGGCATATTAAATGAATCTTAGCTGGTGTTGATAAATCTGTCAATCCACAAGAGGGGGAAAAATGCCTTAAAGGAAATAAGCAGAGCAGGAAGAAGGAAATCTGTATTCAGGACAGTGCTCTGGGTACTGTATTGCAGCAGTGATGGAGAGAGTGGAGGTGAAAGGGAGAAGCACATACTATTCCATATGCTGTCCTGATTATCAGGCAAGGTGGCTGAGGCCCTGTGAGTTATTTGACTTGGAATAAGTGTGTAAATAGCAAGTAAATGTTATCTCTGATCCTTTTAAGATTTTTATTAGCTTTTTTAGATTCAAATGTTGAGAAACATACAAGGAAGCTGACAATGGTATACCCAGAAAAGAGTGGAGAGCAGCCACCTCTATGGTTTCCATGGATGCTGTCTTCAATACAGGGACAATCCTTACCCAAAGGAGTCGAGGGCACTGACAGGGTGGTGTGGTAACACCACTCCTTTTGCTCTAGCTGAATAAGGGAGAATTTTAAAAAGCGTTCAAGTGCAGTTCTGGTTGAGAAGCCAAATGTCTGAGTTAAATCCATGTAGTGCCAGATTTAATATCCCCTGCTGAGAGGCAGGGCCACATTTGCATGACTGTACAGGCTTCTGCACTGGAGCTGGACAGGAAAACTTATTTCAGAGTCACTAAGTGCTGTACAAAAGTAAATATTTAGACATCTATGCATACAAATGCACACTTGATAGGTTTATAACAGGTGTTTATGTAGTTAGGCACCTGCTCCTAAATCAGTGTGAACCTTAAGTAACTAAATCCTCCTGGAAGTCCCACCAAACATGGTGTTTTGTCTTCCACTTTCCATTCTATAAGATCCAGCCCACTGACTGTCACTGAGGCCTTATGTACTTGTATGGCTCAGTTCCCTCTGAAGATGGAATGGAGACTCCTGCATCATGTAAATACCTTTTAATTTCTATTGCTTTCAGCCTGCTGTAAAAGAGATCAAGTAGAAGATAAGGTGCAGAATCTCTGACTAGGCAGCACTTGTCTGTCTGCTCACATCAGCCTATGGCCACAACTCCCTTCTTGATCCATTGCTTCAAGACTTTACATTGTGAGGATGGACAGAAGATGTCCCAGGCAAGGAAGGATCCAGAAAGGTGGTGGCATTTCCAGGGTGATAAGGAGTACAGCTCCTGCAACAGTGCTGGCCCATGGCTCGCTGTCACAGGCTTGAAACCACTTGGAAGGGCTGGACATGTCCTGCATAGCCCTGGCACAAAGCAAGCTCATGCAGTTTGCCAGTGATGTTGACCCATCAGGTCCTACAGAAAGCAGTATTATCTGGAGGAACGGGGGCAATAATGTTTGACCTGACAGGGATGTTCACAAGTCATTCTGGAGGCTCTCAGATTCACAATAATGAGGTTTCTAGTGCAACTGCCCAAATTTTCCTTTTAATTTTCTCCTTCTTGAGTTAACTCAGGTAACCTTGGACTTACACATATGCAATAAGCTCTAGACTCAGTCAGTGGACTGGCTGTCAGCCACAGTCAGGTGACACCCTGGCCTACTTTATATGTGAACAGCATCTCACAGCTGAATAAATGGTTGATTATGAGCAATCTCTGTAGAGCAATCTGTGGAGACTGTTCTACCTGTGACTGATAGGTACACTGCTCCCCTTCTTCACCACCTGAGGGATTTGCACTTGACCAGAGTTATAAATGTATTTATGAATTCCAAACTTTGTTATTGTAATTCCCTATTCCTGCATATACAATTGCCAAGTTTAAAAAGAAAATCGATTTAGGACATCACATCTTCTCAAAAGCACAGCCTGCAACCAACAATACCTCATCCTCTATATCCTATTCTCAACTCTGCTGCTACCCTGAATACTGAAAAAGAAATTGAAAAATCCTATTTTCCTTTCCAGTGCTCTTCAGGAGAGTGCATAATGTCCCATAAGGGCTGCCTGCACTGCATGCCATTTGGATCTTCTGCAACACCTCTAATGGTCAACTCTAAAGTTTGTGCCAGAGCAAACTTTTAGAAGAGAATAGGAACAAGCCACACTTGATTTGAAGGGAAATTCAAGACAATTTCTCTAGTTCTAATCCAGCTACTTATAATTTGTGAGGGATACCTAGACTCCTGGGATGAGTGCTAAAGAGCCACATATTTTAAAAAGGAGAGAGGAAACTGTATATATACAAAACCCACAAGTATGGACACACATTTCCAAGCATTCTTTAAGAAACTGCTCTATGTACCTCATACCATAATACAACCTTATCCTCTGGTCGTATCACACAAAGGTTTGAACTACTTCCAAAACAAAAAGGGAGGACTGCTGCAAGGTCAGGAGCACTAAGTACTTACTGCAAAACACCACTGAAAAATTAAACTTTTTTTTTTCTTTTTTTTGGTCAGAATTTGTCCATTTAATAATACATATGCCTTTCTGCAATCAATTGAATTCCAGTTGTATATGCCTCATTCTGAAGAGCAAAGCTGTCAGCATAATGGGCACATTTCATCTCTGGGGGACATGTGGCAAATCTCAAAGGAGCATCAAAATCTTTCCTGAACTGCAGAGCTCACTCCATGCTCCCATACAGAAAAGTATGTTCAGTGCTGTGGCAAGGGGCCAGTGGCTCAGCAAGTGTCTTCCATGGAGAAAAAGTCATACCTGAGAGGATATAGGAGTGTAGCAATATAAACCCTGAAATTACACTTCCAGACTTGCTCTTGCAAAAGGGAAGTCTCTCCTGCCTTGCATTATCTGAAGGCCAGAAACTCAATTGCACAGGTCCTTGAGGGTCCATTGATTGTTTTGAAAGGCTTCATGAAAGGTAATTATCAAAAGATTCATTATGGGGAAAAAATCCTTAGGGATCTGAAAACTGAAAAAACAAAGAATAAAAGTCACAGGTTAAGTCTTCTTCATCCTTCCTTGAAGCCTCTACTGGCAAAGTCTGGAAATACTTTTGATTATCTCCAAAAATGACAGAAGATGAAGGCACTCAGAACCTTGCACAATCAGGTACTTAATGTCCTTACCCTCCCTGGGGCTCTGCTGCTGCCAGCAAATGAACTGATAGCTCCTGCTGCTCCCACCAGCCTGATTCTCTGTGTCATCCACCTACACACTCACACATTCATTCTCTCCCTCATGATTTATTCATTCAATTTATTTATTTATGTAGGTCATTTTCAGTAGTAGTTTTACAAATAATGGCAGAAGCGAAAAAAGAGCAAGACAGAAACAAAGTTAAGGAGAGAACTGGTGGCATGCAGGGAATGGCAGGGGGGAACTCTGCTCTGCTGAAAACAAGATGTACGCAGGGGACTGTTCCTGATTTTCTCCTCAGGCAGAGCCTGAGCAAATTCCAAGTGACATCAGCTTCCCCAGCCTTTGCTCGACTCTGACTTCACACAGCCAATCCACCTGGTGCTCATGCCCTGCTCCCTGGGCTTGCATGGTCTTACTGATTGCACTTGGGGCCTTTTGGAGCTCCCTGAAGGCCACTTCTGCATTTAGAGACAACTGTTTTGGTTTTCCAGGCATTTAGACATTAACTGTGTTTTAAAGCTTCGGTCACAGGGGTCTTTGCAGTAAAGAACAGGCCTATTTATATTGCCTAACCTATGTATCTAAATTAGATTACTTCCCTTTATTTCCTTTTTATCCACCCTCTAAAGAAACTCCCTTTTCAACACTGAACCCACAGGAACTCCAGGGAAATCACCTTCCCAAGGATATAATCACACATGGTAAGCTGGATCTTAAGGCTGTCTGTCACTGAAAGAAGCAGTCTTGTTCTTTCACCTTGTGTGCTTTTCCCTGCCTTCTTCCTCTTCCTTCCCCTAATTCTACCTGTTTCCCACCCATGCTTCCTTAATTTTGACACTTACCTGACCCCTCACTGAACCGATTCAGCTCATTGAACTGACAGAAAATAAATCTAGAGAAGTAAAGAAAAAAAAAGGACAGTTTTTTAATGGGTTAATGAGCTGCATCAGCTCAATGAATATGAAAGTCAGCCCAAGGGTGAGTCAGGATCATGTAGGAGGGAGTGTGAAGAGCAAGGAAGATTGACCCTTTTCACAGTAGAAAGTGATCAAAAGAGCTCAGTTTGTCTCCACTAATGGTATCCTTAGGTGGGAATATAAAGTAGATGCCTGGAAGCAGACAGAATTTATCCATGATGTCCTGGCTCTGCAGTAATGAATTTATATTTCATTTTCTTTCTCTTCTGTGCTCAGCTGGCATGTTCTACTGCATGGCCTGAGAGTGTTATAGAGACCCCCTTCAAGCACAGCATCTCTACATTGCTAACAAAATCTGTCTCTCAGATATTTCACAAATACAAGAAGCACTGAAAACCATTAGGTATCAACTATGACCTGCCCTGTTATGGAGTCTAGTGGAGAAGCACATAAGGGGAGCTAAGAGCAGCAGAGCTGTCAGACTGTGAAAGTCAAACTGTGACAGTGAAATGAAACCTTGGCTGCTCCATTTTTTGATACCTTCAGACCAAGACTGGACACTTTCTTCACCGCACACTGAGCCAAGCACAGGGTACATAACATGTTATGCTCAGCAACATTGTTATTTCAGTGAAACTGAAGGTTCTGTGATATATTGAAGGTCAAAGAAAATAATCTCAAATTCCATAAATCTGTAAAGCACTGATTACACGAAGGAAAAAAAAAATATACCAAAGCAAGACTTTTTAGTTAATGAGCACAACCAATTCCCATTGTTCTTTCAAAACAAAGAGGACTTCTTCCTACATCCTTCACTTTGGATTAGTAATCCTTATCTAACAGGAGGAGAGCTCCTTTTCTTTTGATCTGTGGACATGAGAACCAAACCAGCAATTACAGAAACTGCAGGTGCCCTCTCTGTTTTTAGAACAGTAATTTTTGAGTGCACATGCGGCACCTCAGCATTCTCCTAGCAATGTTCTGGAAATGCTTTTGTCACTTCTGCTTCCCCCATGGTGTAAGACACTATGTGCTCTGCCCCAGACTTTCCTGCTCAGGGTTTGATGAAGTACAAGCAGAATGTGCATCAAAGGGTTACATACCACATGGAGATCTTCAAGGCCCTCAAAATGTCATCTCTATTCTGATTGCAAAATCTGCGAAATATTTTATTTCAACAACGCTCTCAGACTCTCTTCATGGGTTAAGGAAAAATATTTTCATTTCCTATCTTCATTATCACTTTTTATATTCAAAATGCATGCAGACAAATCCAGTCTGAACTACAAATATTAAAGTGGTGGGTGCCTGCCCTGGCAATAGTCTATATGTCTTTTTTTGAGTAGTCTTTTTGGAACTCCTTGAATCAGAGTTCTCCAGTGGTCTAACCAGTATTCTAGTTAGCTTTCATCATCAGTCAGGATAAGTTACGGATTGCATTTCTCCTGCCTCAATTTAAAATAGTCTGGTTTCCTACAGTTCTTTCACTCCTCTAACTTTCTCTCTTTTTCCTACCACTAACATTTTTTTTTCTGAGTTAGAATTTGTGACAGGTTTCTACCCATGGTCCAGGACTAGTGTAAATAGTGACTCTGGTTCTGTAGCAAGTTGGTTTCCTGTTGCGACATCACCCACACAAAGGAAACCACATCTGTTCAGAGATGGACCCATTTTAAGAACAGTTATTTTTAGGCTGTAGAAGATTATCAGTTGTTGAGACAAAGGGCTCAGGTGAGTCCTTAAAAACTTAGGAGAGTAGGGAAAGCCTTCTGACATACTGAGATACAGGAGGCAGATGGGAGAAAAACCATTTGTGGGTTCCTCTGCTTAGGGGAATTAAAGTTATTATTTCACGTTTTCGTGTTTGAAAATGAAACAGTGCTCTGAAGGGAAGGACTAAAGAGACTGATGGGTGAAATTGTTGTGGGCTACAAGACAGGCTTTTCAGCTTCAGCGTGGGCAGGGAGGATGACATCCCCCATCTTCAGTGCTCTTCTCCTGCATGTTCTGAATATTGTGATTTATGGCTCTTATCACAGGAGAGATTAATGCCCTGGCCAGGTTGATCCCTGCCTGCTGCTGTGTGCTGTGAACACAGATGGACACCTCCACTGCCTGTGTGTGTACACAGGGGCTCCAGACACATCTGTCGCTTTGGGCACCCAGGCTGGATGCAGCTCCGAGTCCTGCCGTGTAAAATACTCAGCTGATAAACACCTGCCCTGTCATTCTCTTGTCCTTTCTAACCCCTCTCCAAGATGTGGGAATACAATTTGCCAGCACAGTGAAGCCCTGGACACACTTTCCAAATTAGATGCAATGTAGTGTTACAAACAAGGTAGTGAAATGATACAAACCTAAGTTGGGAACCTCTTCAATGGAGAAAGTTTGGGGTGAAATGAAGGGACAGCTCCAGATAAGAGCTCAGACACAGCACTCTCTGGGGAAGGCTTCATTGTTTTCCTGTCACATTTAAGACTGATAAATACCTCTAGTGCATAGAGATTTGTTGTTCTTTTCTGACTGGATTAGCTGCAATTAAGATAGAACTTCTTTGCATGGAGAAAAGGGTCTGACAAGCTATTCTGGCAGCAGACATTTTGCACTACAGGACTACGTGGTCTCTTTTCACCTTTTAGAAACAGATTTTGCTACACTGCAGAAAGACACTGTTTGTACAGTATGGAAGGATCTATCCAGGGAATGGTGCAGAATAATTAGCTTTAAAGTACATATTTCACTGATTTTCAGCAGCTTTCCCATGTACACAAACCCATCCCTAGAAATGTTGGTTTTTTATCTACATATCTATGTTCTAGCAAATCAAAGGAACAGGAATTGGTTTGAGTTTTTTATTCCTTGTTTTATTCCAGAAAATGTTCAGTTCTTATCTCTTGATGTACTGGTATTATGTACTGTACCTCTGACTAGCACTCTGCAAGATGCTAAAGAGAAGGAGGATTTTTTATGTATGTCTTTGTAAGAAAACATATTATACATTTATTAAAAAAAAATCATCAAAAAGACCGTTCTATATTTCCTTCTTCTGCAGAGCAGCCTTAACACAAACTAATGACAAGTCTAGTTCATATGCTTGTGCAGGGAACAGGTTTCCAAAGGCCTGTTCCAGAGAGCCCTGATTAGATAACACATAACAGAGAAAAACCATGGGCTAGAGGACTTTGTTTTCATTTGCAGCTCATTAGAGGCAGCCCAGAGCTAACCTAAGCCTCCTGGCTGGGAGATACTGGATCAGGATAAAACCAGGCACAGACAAAATAGCACTGTTTACACTTGATATAGCTGTACCCTGAGTTCCCACATGACCAAAAAATAATAAGCCACCAAAGGAAGAGGCACTGTCTTCAAAAGCCTCAAAATCCATGCACACAAATTGCTGCAGTCCAGTACTTGTGGGGGTTCTTGCACTATAAAGCTGGCCAAGAAAAGCACCCTTAGTTTATGAAGGTGACTTTACCCTCCTACAGTTTCAGACAGGAAATTAAAACAAACTCTTCTGTTGCAGAGGATGAGATGGGCAAGTGACAAAGTTAGGTCTTAACCAGTTCCACCTAGACTAATCTTAGAGCTCATTTAAGCCAAATTAAGAAGGCCACCTTAGAGGAGGGGAGAAAGAAGAGTGTCCATGTGTATCTAATATAATTTCTAAATTAATTTCTAAATTAATTTACTTAAATCAGTATGTGTTATATGAGCAAGGCTTATTGGCAGAAAGCTAATTCTTAATAAAATGAGAAATAGAATGGTGTCATCTATTACAAAGGAGACATGGGCTGAAACTACTGCTGAATTTCATGATGCCTTCTCAAAATACCAGAATGCAAGGATTAGGTACAAGTGTGTTAATAAGGTGTTGTACTGCACTCTGAAGGCTGCTTAAAATTAGCTGTGAATGTGCTTTTGCTTGTCCTAAATGCATTGCAGAAAGACAGGAGTTTTTTTTCTTCTCTCTCAGTCTTCCTTTGAGCTGTCATACTCTGAGAAGTCTGGGTCTGTAGGCACTCGAGGGAGAGAGATCGCTCTGTTGCTCTTCTTTCCAATCTTGCTCTCAAGCCTGAAGGAATCAGTTCCAGTAAGTGACATTCTGAGGTGAAGCACAGTCATTTCCCCGCACAATTTGTTTTGTTTGCACTATGGTGCCATTGGGCAGTGCTGTGCTTTCTGGTGAAAGCATCTTTTCACAAAAAGTGCCCACTTTCAGGATCAAATCATTTCCTATAAACCAATCAAACAAAAGATAGAAGGAGCTACAACTCTCCTGGCTGAACCCCAAATGAAAATAAAATATTGCTAGGATTTATTGCAATTCTATTGTGTCTTCTGCATTCTACAGCTGTGCAGAAAGGTAAAAATTCTTAGCATTTTGCACAGTGCTGCAACTAGCCACAGGCTATTAATTACTTCTGCAATCAGTGGGCAGGGAACCTTCTACACTTAACTGTGAGCTGCATGAATTGTGGGCTACATGCAGCTCTCAGGATGTGGTCTGCGCACCACAAAAATCTCTAAACAACTCTTAGCCAGGTGCTGCCTGGCCCCACTCCAAGGATTTCATGTCCGTCTGGCACAATAGGCTTTATTTAGTTAGGTGTAAGAAGTTGGTACTTCCAGCTGAACTACAATCCTTGAAGAGAGGTGATTCCACCCTCAGCCTACAATTTCTGATCTTCCAAAACTGGCACTGGCCAAAATTGCTGCATGCATGCATGGAAGCCTCTATAGCATCTGAAAGCAGCCTGCACCTCTTGCCCATTAGCAAAATACCTTATAATCCACTAGAGGACCAGTATTCCTGCATAGCTACAGATATGAGTTTGCTTTTTTACCATACTCTCCAATTTTAAGAAACAGTGAATAATTGCTGCAGTTCACTAAGTCAACCAAGTTTGCAGTCACACAGTTAAACATGTAATCAGTTCTTCAGCCTGGAGCCCACAAACCTATTCTGGCATTCCCCATTGTCAGAGCTGGCATCTTGGAGCTTTGTGACACAGGCAGTGCTTAGATAAGATTCTAACTGCTACAAAAAATGCTGGCTTATCCCTTCTGGGGAAAAAAAAAATATCCCAATCTAGAAGCTGTGCAAGGGGGAAGTTTGTTGGATGGCATCGTAGTCCAGAAACTCCCTTCACATCCAAAGTCTGAGTGGAGGATGGCAGCTCAGACACAGTTCTGTGTGTCCTTATTTCTGAGAGAGAGGGGCAGCATTTACACCTCATCTGACCACAGCTGAGACCTACAAAGAATTTGCAATTAAGCATGTTCTGGTACTCACCTTTGTCTTTAGAGGAGCGTGAGAGTTTGCACTGTCTGAATGTATTAGCCAGCAGCAGTTAAACACAATCGAGCTGTCTACTTCTAAGGTCAGGACAGAATACTTCACAGCTGCAGTCCTTCTCCCACTGGGTATGACTAATCACATCTACTTTCCTGATATTCTCTCCATCTCTTTTGGGTGTTTGCACAGATAAATTCTTTTTGCCTGAAAGTGCTTTCATGTTGAAATAAGGGCTCACTTTGTATTTTTTCAGCACACATGTATTTTTTTCAAATTCTGAGTAACACCCAAGCACGGTTAGACAGGGAGAAATCACAGGGTTTGGAAGGTATTGTCAAATTGCTCAAGTCCATGACTGAACAGTGCAATTCATCACTTTATTCCCATGTGCCAGATTACCAGATCAGGGGCTCTTTCTCCTTTGTTGGCTTTTCAAAGATGTGGGGTCCAGAAAGCATGTCACTGTTTTGCTCCCATTTCAGAATTACTTATGAACAAAGCATTTTTTACGCACAGAAAAAAATGCAGCTTCTATAGTAAAAATAGTAAATTGAGCTGTAATTAACTTAATTGCAATAATAATGAAAACACAGTCTCTTGAGGATAGGAAGGCCTTTAGCTGGCTTTAGTTCCAGTCTGACAGAGATAGATCAATTTAAAATTTACAATGGATATCAACATTGTTAGCAAAGAAGCCTCAGAAGAAGCTCAGAGTAACATAGCTATTTTCAGTATTAAAAAAAATAATCCATTTTGCCTTATATTAAGAAAGGAGACTTTTGTAAATTCAAGTAAAATCAAAGATTCTATTTTATGACTTGGAGAATGTTGCTTTTCTTAAGTAGTTCACAAGACATAATTAGAACTGGGGTGTACTTTACTACACACCACACAAGAGATTCTCTGTCTCACTAACCAGAGTGACTGATGGAGAACTCTCAATCTGTTACTGTATGTCTATCATTCAAAAAAATAGTTGACAAACTTAATCCCACAGCCAAAGCAGATTAAAAAAAGATTTAAAATTATAATTTTACAAGTTGGAAGCTTTTTATTTTTTAATTGCTTCCCTTTGTGACCCTTTTTATAAAGAGAAAAAAAGTGGAGCACGTGCAGTAACCAGCTACAAAGCCTCTTCCTTTAACACACACAATTTTGCAAAGAATGCTTTATTTTAGGTGCAGTAAGCCCTGTAAAATTCACAAACCAGTGATTTGTGGCTTGAAGTACTGGACTGTCAACAAATTAATTAATTTTAGAAGTACTTTTAATTTTAAAATAATAGCTAATAAAGACACAGGACATAAAATCATTTTTCTACTAGACTTTCAGCATAATGTTATAGGAAAAGTCTTACATTCATGCAAGTATTATAATGGAAAAGTCTAATCTTTTTTCAGTATCAGTATGTGTTTGATCTAATAGTGACACATGAAATCTCATTAGAATTTAAATACCTATCTTAACTTTTATTGAATTGCAAGCTTTGTAAGTTTATAATACGTAGAACTGCAATTACTGATACTATATGTGGGAACTCTCCCACACTGTATCGGATTCTCTCATATCTTCTGAAAAGAATGAAGGATATCAAACTCTTACTACTTATAATCCATATAAGCATTTGGATAAAAGATTGCTAAACGTTGCAATACTGTGTGAATTAAATGATTAACAAGAGACCTTTGCACTATATTTGCGTGCTATTAATTTTTATCATTAAAAAAATACTTAAATGTCAAGTCCAGGAGGTGCCTGTGTGATTAAATATTTCTCTGATTTAAAAGCCGACAGAGAAATAGAATGACCAAGCTCTGAGCCACACAAGGACAGCTCAGAGCCTGCCTTGTAGAGCACAATATGGTCTGGGCTCCCTCTCACTGAACATTTGCCCCAGGGTTCCAAGAACAGTAAATGTTTAACTTCCCTGGAAGCAGAAAGTCACCTGCTGTCCTTCCCTTTAGCTCTATAACCCTGCCAGCTCCAGTTAATAGCAACAGGTTTTGATCAACCAACAAATCCCTACCTGAAGTCAGGATTCTGGGCTCCCCAGCAGGGCTTTTTACATACAGAGGGGTGCAGTGTATAGAACCATGGACTCATAGAATATGCTGAGTTGGAAGAGGCACATCAGGATCATCAAGTCCAACTCCTAGCCCAGCACAGGACACCCCAAGAGTCACACCATGTGCCTGAGAGCATTGTCCAAACACTTCTTGAGCTCTGTCAGGCTGGTGCTGTAACCAATGTCCTGGGGAGCCTGTGCCAGTGCCCAACCACCCTCTGGGGGAAGAACCTTTTCCTAATATTCAGTCTAAACCTCCCCTGACACAGCTTCAGGCCATTCCCTCGGGTCCTGTCACTGTCACCACAGAGCAGAGATCAGTGCCTGCCCCTCCTCTTCCCCTCACGAGGAAGTTATAACTGCAGTGAGGTCTCCCCTCAGTCTCCTCTTGTCCAGGCTGAACAGACCCAGTGCCCTCAGCCCCTCCTCTCATGGCTTGCCCCCTCAAGGCCCTTCTCCATCCTCCTGTCACACAGTAGGGCACATACTGCACACAGCAGGAGCTGGCCAGGCCGATCCAGAGACTGGCTGCAATGCTGGGCCATTGCCCCCATCCCCTGTGTTCCTACCACATCCTCCTGCCAGGCAATCCCCTGCTTCCCCTACGGCTCTAAGGCCCTGTCCATGCTCCATGACAAGATGAACCAGGCAGAGCTGCTCATCAAGATGGGTGCATTACTGTGAGAGTGTGAGATCCTGGCACAGAGTGACAGAGAAGCTGTGGATGCCCCATCCCTGGAAGCGCAGGAATGCTTTAAAACCAGCCTGGACATAGTTCTGAGCAACCTGCTCCAGTGAAATGCGTCCCTGCCCATGGTAGAGCAATTGGAATAAGATGATCTTTAAGGTACTTTCCATCCCAAGCCATTCTATGATTGTGTGTATGGGCCAGCCAATCCTGCACATCAGCTGGACAGAGCCCCAGTGCCACACTGAGTGTCGGAGTCAGGGATTGTCTGTCTGCAGGAAAGCCTGAGGTCAGAGCCAATGCTTGTGTGAGACTTACCAGGTCTGTCCTCTTCCCATTGCTACAAGAAAATTTGTCACCACGTTTAAATGGCAGAAGTTGAAACCTGCTGAATGAAGAGAATAAATACAGATGAAAATAAAATGGTAGCACTGCCAAACTCAGAAAGGCAGTAAGAAGCAGGAAACTTAAATATTTCTTTTTCACAACTATTATGTAGGCCAGTCAATTGTTTTTTAACTTCTAATGCTTGTCTCCATCAGTTAAAACAACAGATATCGCCAAGTTTCCCAACAGCACAATTGCTGCAGGCGCAAAACTGTAAGCCTTGAGCTTCTGAAATTTCTCTGTAGCTGCTCCTCCTTTCTTTGAAAACAATATCAAGAGCTTCTTTCCTATGCAGCCATGTGAGAGGAGAGCTCAGCACGATCTGTGCCACAGCACTGATTAACTTCTCTCCAAGAGGAGTGGAGCAAGGCAGACACAGTGAGGATATGCACCCCCTCAACCAATGCTGAAAAATTCACCAAGACCACAGCTTGGTCTTGGTGCTTTTCTGAAGAAGAATTCTAACAGAGGCAAAGTTAAACTGCATCAGCATTTGCCACCTGCTTTTTCATCAACAATGTCTGAGCTTGTGCCACTGAAATCAATGGGAACTGTATTACAGACTAAACAGGAAGGGAAGAGATGGGAAGAAGGGGAAAAAACAATTTAAAATCCTGTATTTCTAAGTAGGTTATAGTTCTTATAAAGAGCCTAATCAGATTTCTGTGCACATAAGTCAGTATTTTCTTCATTAGTGCAGTTAGTTTGCCATAAAATGAATACATTGCATTTATTCATTCATCTAGAGTGAAAAAAAAAAGATTTTCATACATTTGGAAAAAAACATCTTTGAAAAGGGCAGACAAGAACTTAAAATACATTAGGCCAATAACTTATATCACAATATGATCCAGACAGTACTTATCATTCTATCCTTTATAGATTAATTTATATAAACAGAACAAATATTTCTTTCATCGGTATTGAAAAAAACCCTCTCAACTAATCTTTAAAAAAAAAGTAAAAGGAAAACAAAAGCAAAAGTGAGGTATAAATACATTTTAGTGATTTTAGGAGTAAAAAATTTCCAGCTGACAATCATCATCCACCCCCAGCTCAAAGGTTCATCTTACAGTGACTGAATCAGCCCACAAACCTGGCATGGCTCATAGCTGCAGCAATACTGCCCTTCCTACCTCGATGGGCTATTGAGATTGTTATTATTTAACTGATTACACACTTCTCAGATTGAAAAATGCTTCCTTTAATATTTAACTTTCCTGGAAAGACAGGTGTAGGAGGAGAGGTCTTTTAAAGTCTGCACTTCATACAAACAAATAGGACCTCTCCTTCTTTTTATTAAACTTGGAGGAGTTTGGGTTTTTACTGTGTTTATTACAGGGATTTCTTTGTAATCATAAGGCAAGAATTTATGATTTAATACTTGACTGAATCGTGACACAAAACATGACAGGATTTATAGTTTCCTTACACAGTCTCCTCTGGTAACCAGTAACAATACATCAATCTTCAGCTGTTTACAGACCTTCCCTCTCCCTCCCTTCAGAGGTGTCAGTTGATCTGTAAGACAGAAATATGAAAAAGTTCCCAATGCTTTGTGTTTATCCCCAAATCCCACTGGATGCTCTGCTGCTCATGGCTCTTTTTTCTCTCTTCAACAATGACCTTGAAGGATGACGTTCCACTAGTGCTTCTCATCTGGTTACCCCTCCCGAATGTCCTGCATTTCCTGAGTCATTAGGAAGCGATTGGCCAGCCTGGTGTCCAGCAGAGCCCACTGTTCCTTGACTGCCCCAAGAGCCGCATCAAAGGCACTTCTGAGGTGCCAAGTCTATTAGCTGGTTCTCCTTCCTCCTGGATTTCAGTAACATGAGCAGATACAGAGGCAGGGAGGTGATGCTGCCCCTCTGCTCAGCGCTGTGAGGATCACCTGGAGTGCTGTGTCCAGTTCTGGGCTCCTCAGGACAGGAGAGACACGGAGCTGCTGCAGCGGGTCCAGTGCAGGGTGACAAAGATGATGGAGGGACTGGAGCATCTCAGTGAGGAAAGGCTGAGGGAGCTGGGGCTGTTCAGGCTGGAGAAGAGAGGGCTGAGAGGGGCCCTCATCCCTGTCTGTCAGTGTCTGCAGGGAGGGGCCAGAGCATGGACCAGGCTCTGCTCCCTGGTCCCAGCAATGGGACAGGAGGAAAACACAGATTGATGGCACCTGAACGTGAGGAAGAATTTCTTTCCTGTGCAGAGACCGAGCACTGGGACTGATTGTCCAGAGAGGTGTGGAGTCTCCCTCACTGGAGATATTCCAGACCCATCTGGACACAATCCTGTGCCATGTGTGCTGTGGGATGACCCTGCTTG
>VXBI01000151.1:558039-602880 GCA_013397375.1 Toxostoma redivivum | reverse complement strand
CGGGGCCGAGGCGCCGCCGCCGCCATGGCGCCGGTGCAGCTGGAGAGCGCCCAGCTGGTGCCGGCCGGCCCCGCGTCAGCCCCGGCCCCGCCGGCCCCCGGCGCCGTGACAGCCGCCGCCAGCCCCGGCTACCGCCTCAGCACCCTCATCGAGTTCCTCCTGCACCGTACCTACGCCGAGCTCACCGTGCTGGCCGACCTGTGAGTTCCGCAGATCTCTCCGTGCCCGGCTGGCGGTGCCGCCTCGCAGCATCCCGGGAGGATGCGGAGGCCTCGCCAGGGATCTGTCCCGGAGCTCATCCGGGGCTGGAGTGGGGGGGGGTGGGCGCGCTTTCCCATTCATGAAATGGTTTGGGTTGGAAGGGACCGTAAAGATCACCCAGTTCCAACCCCCTGGCATAGGCAGGGGCACCTTCCCCTCGACCAGGTTGCTCAGAGTCCCATCCAACCTGGCCTTAAACACCTCCAGGGATGGGGCATCTATAGCTTCTCTGGGCAACCTGTGCCAGTGCCTCACCTACCGCACAGGGAAGAATTTTTTCCTGATATCTTACCTAAACTTACTCTTTTTCCATTTGAACCCATTCCCTGTTGTCCTGCTCTTGTAAATACCCTTGTCCATTCTCCCACCTGGGGAGATGCCTGTGCAGACAGGTTGGTCTCTGCATCAGGATGTGTTCAGGGGCTCAGTGAAAGCTGCTGAGTGATCTGTCCTAAACAGAGAAAATGACTGTGAGAACTGAGAGCAGCTGCAGATTGCCTGCTTAAATGCTTAAGTTTGCCCCCAAGTTACTGCCAAAAAACCCCAATTGTAGTACTGGTACTGATATTAAAATATGTGAAACTGGAATGTCTGAAACTGAGATATTTTCAGATGCTGCAACTCCTGGAGTTACCTCTGCAGTTTTTAAAATACCATTTGATTATTTTTGGGAAATATGTTATTTACATTTACTTAATGATCTGCTGTGCTCATGTTGTTGCGTCTGAAGTGGCAGAACAAAGGGATGTTTTTGGGCCAAGAAAAACTTTCCAGAAAGCATTTGAACTCTAAAGAAACCTGTTTACCTCTTACTTTGTTTAACCATAGAGGTTCTTGTGGGGAAGCTGGGTGTTTCATGAAGTGACACACAGAACAAATGGGAAAAGATAGATATAGCTCTTGTACAGTACCATGTCTGGTAAGGGTGCAAACAGAAATTTGCCTGACATGAGTTAAAGAATGTTCAAACTCTGGAAAGGACAAGGAATTTTAGAGTTTTAGATTGCTTTGAAAAAACTTCCAAAATATCAGTCAAGAAGTCCTTCTTGTATGTTTATGGCTTAGGTAGAGTAATTGGTCTCAGCAGCCTTCATCAAACTTTTCAGTTAGTTTGACCAGTTGCAGTTTGCCTGGTACAGAGTAATGACAGGTGGCCCATGGTACTATTTTTTATATACTTTGTAGTTGTGTAGAAGTTCCTGTAACTGAAGGTGGCTAACAAAATTTCTAGTTGTCTGGAATGTATTGGAATGATATGTAATACATCTTTTTTTTTTTTGCCTCCTCTTTTTCATGTAGATTACCAAGAAAGACTGATATGGAAAGGTGAGTTATGATAAGAGAAGCTGTAATACATGATAAAATATAGAACTTATTTAGGATATTAATATTAATAAAATGTTGTTTAAATAAAATACTTTTCACATAATTTTAGATTTTATGCAAGAAAATAAGGTTTGTCTGTCTTACTGTACCTACACAGTTTCAAGATTTTTCTCAACATCAGCAACAATATTGGGCTTTGTTGTTTGGGTTTATAGTTTTTTGGGCTTTTTTTGTTGCTGTTGTAGTAGGTGAACTCTGTTAAGGGTGTTTTTCTCTTCATGAATCTTGAAGCAGCAATTGACAGTAAAGCTGACGTGAAAGGTAACTGGAGAATTTAAATAGATTTTAGTTAGTGTGATAAATGTTTTGTTCGGGAGAAACAGTTCAACAATGACAACAAGGTAAAAACTTCTGTTCTGCATTTTTCCACGTTATCTGGTCTTTCTTATCATGATCACTGTTTTCTGCTTCTGTTCTAATGTGGTTTTGAAGTGTGAAAATTATTAGAGAGCAAATGTAAGAGACCAGACCAGCACCCTGCTGAGATTAAAAAAATCCATTTATTTTTCTGTTTCTCTTAATAAATGTTACGAAACTTGTCAGAATATTGTTCTCTTCATTTGTGTTGACATATTAATTGACCTAAATTTCTTTAGAGAGTTATAGGAGCTATGCTATTCTTAAGAATCTTAATGAAGAATTCTGTTTACCAAGGTGATCATTAATTGTTATCTCAAACCTTCCAAAACTATCATAACATGTGGAATTAATCCCATTTTCATGGAATCATGACCTGGAATGATTACTTGTACCCTTTTTCCTTCTGCATAGTATTTTATTAAGAGAAACAGTGTGGGTTTTGATTTGGTTTAGTTTGGGTTTTTAATTATCACAGTATTTACTGAAAAATTACTTCCCACTTGGGTCCAGAGCCATTTTGTACTCATGGTCAGGCTTTTCCCATCTAGATATTTAGCATTTCTAGGTAAAGTTGGATTCTACTCTGTTGGGCACATGGGTGTGGGGCAACAACTTAAATCCTAATTGATTAGAGAAAAGAAAATAAGACAGCCTTCAATGTACAAAGAATGTCCTACAACTGAAACTGAATTGAAATTAAATGTTCACATCCTTGTTCACTTTAACTTACAACTCCTCTCGGTGAAATGGATTTCTAGCTCTTGGAGGAGCTAATCTGTAAGGAATGTGGCTTAATTATTCATATTTTCTTTTTTGAGACTGTAGTGGATTCAGTAGTTGGGCTTCAGGCTCTGTTTCTTGGAGCTAGAGCTTCATGATATGGCACATATAGTTTGGTGAAGATGTGATGGTGTTATTCTCTAATAAAGTCCACATAAAATATAAGTTCTGTACTACAATACCTATTTAAAAGATGCTGGGATAAGAAAAACTGATGAGAAATTATGCATCATAATATAATACAGCACTTTTTTTTCCAGGGTTATAGTTATCTATTGTAGGAATAAATAACTCTTACAATAAAGTGGTTGGATGTAAAAAAAATATTAGTGGTGGGAAAATTAATAATGCTGAGTTGTGGGGGAAATCCAGGGGCTTTCTTCTTGGTAATGGAGACTGGGTTTTACACAGTATCATTATCTTTTTCTGGGTAACCTATTTCAGTCTTTGACCTCATCACTGTGTTTCCTTGTTTTCCTTACATCTGACTAGTTTTTCACTGGTTTAATTTGTAGCTGTTGTACCTTGGCCTTCTGCACTTCTAAAGAGTGTCTGGTTCCATCCTCCCTACAATTCCCCTTTAGATTCTTGAAGATGTCAGTAGGATCTTGCCACAGCCTTTTCTTCTTAAGCAGGAGCAAATTCAGCTTCCTCAGCCCATCCTTGTATTCCACATGTTTCCTGCAAATGTAAATCCATCTTCTGATCTCCCTTTGATCACAGAGAAGTTCATCCTGTAGAAGGCAATTTGTTGGTCAGGGGTGGTTTGCCCTTGGCAAATTTCTAATGATTGTTTCCAGGGTCATTTCATGCCTGGTATTTATCAGGACATAGCTTAGAGAAAGATTTGTTCTGTGAAATTTTTTCTTAACTGAACTAAGGCCAAGTGAGCTATAGGTTCCAAGATCCTCCTTTACCTACTTAAAGAAGGACATGGTGTTTGCCTTTTTGCTCTCATCAAGACCTTTGACCACTGTGGGTTTTGAAAATTATAGCATTTTTTTTGTTTCTTATTTGTAAATAATCTTTTTACTGAAGTTTCATCTTCCTTGAGTATTTATTTTTGTGTAGCCCAGCATGAGGTCATGTACCTATAATGAAAGACAATGCAGCAAATTTGAAGGTCTTTATGTTTTATTAGAGAAGTAGATTCCCAATGCAGTTGTCATTCAGGAATGATGGTGGTGGTTCTGAAGCAAGGTTCTGTCAAATCAAAGTAACAAGTCTTCTCTAATTTCATTTAAGTGGTATTAATGGAACAGTTACTGGAATACTCTGTTTAGATTTGTCAGTCATTTTCAGTATTAAATTGTTGTGCTTTTTGGGGGCTGTTTTCTTTATTTATTTTCAGTCACAGAACATCAGTTTTAATTTTTTCCTGCTATCAGTCTGCCTTCACCATAGATGCTTGATATAACTACTGGATTTTAGCAACTTCTATGTGGAATCTGTCTGAGAGATTGCTGACTTTCTAAAGTGTCACTGTAGTCATCTTTCAAATCTTATAAAATTTTCCTGAATCTTTCAACATTCTCAACATCTTGTTTTCATAGTGTTGTTACTGTTAGAGGAGTAACCACATATAGCAGCTTGTCCACCACTTGAAATCTTAATATCAGGCTGAATGCCATTCCAAAACATGTGCTCTAGAACACAGAGAAGTTACTGGCTTAGTGCCCAAGTTCTTGGATGAGGTTCACAGTATGTAATGGGAGAAACAGGACCAGATGGTATTAACTGTGCTTCTGGCCTTACATGTTCATCTGCTACAAGCAGATTAAGCTTTACTTGCACGAAAGAGTTAACCTCATTACAGCAGCACTCTCAGCAGAATCAGGCTGTTTTTGTGTCATGAGTTTGTGTTTTACAGGTTGGGATCAAGAGATGCAGCTTCTCTTTGGTAGAGGCCAATATCTTATGCACTAATTAATGTTCTTTTTGTCCAAACGCTTCTGTTACTTTAGAAAATCATATCAGGAAAACAACTTAGGTTTGGAGTTTTTTCCAAACTAAGTAGAAAACCATAGTGAAATTAGCAAATTGAACACATAGAAAGGGAGGAAAACCTCTATAAACTGTTGATGAAGTGATATTTCACAGTGTATGGTATTACCGATCTACACTGCAGATCTTCGTGTCTCGCCTGATGTATCTGCAATGTAGATCTCTAATAAAGCATGGAAATCTGCCTGTGCCCCTGTTGCATTCTCTTTTACAAAAAATAGCTCTGATGACATGCAGACATACACTCATTTTGACTGTCCTGTACAAAAATGGTGGGAGGAATATTGAGAGTCAGTAAGTTCTTTCCTCAATTTCTTTGCAAGGCAGGAATGGAAAGCAGAGTTAAAGGAGGGGGTTTTTGTGGTCTTCCCTACCACCACCCTATTTCCATATTGTAAGATACTGTGTAAAGATATTGTAAAAATACTAGAATGATATTTTGTTTAATATCTTACTTATGCATTTATTTATAGTGATTATAAGTTTATTGTTACTGTCAGGTCCTGTAATCCTTGGGTATGTTGCCTACTTTAAACTTAATCTTAAGCCTTGGGGAAATCCTATAAAACGTGTAAAGATAATTTAGTTGAGCTCACTATGGAATTGTTTCTCTTACAGTCAGTGATTAATTCCTGTGAATATGCATTTTGTTTCCCCAGACAGTCATGATTTGTTAGAATCCATGTATGTTGTTAGGTATTTGCAAAGAGACTTTTTCTCCCCCATGTTCTTAGCCAAACAAGCTACATAGTACTGATGTCTGCATTAACACAGTTAGAAGTTATCATTACAGCTCTTTTTCTTTTAATTGGCACACAGTTAAACTAGCTTTATTATATATCTTGCTGACTTAATGTACTTTTTTTTTCCAGAAAAATAGAGATAGTGCAGTTTGCAAGTCGCACTCGTCAGCTGTTTGTTCGTTTGTTAGCCTTGGTCAAGTGGGCTAATAATGCTGGGAAGGTAGAAAAGTGTGCGGTAAGTTGGAGACAGAGTTTGGCATGAAACAGTCTCTGAGGGATATGGAATATTGCTGCACCCTGACTTCTTTTTACTACAGATTTTTTTTTTTAAATCCTGTTTAGAATTGTATAATCTTGTTTTTTAACAGTTCATGTTCCCAAAAACTCATCAGTGGTGTAAAATGAAAGGCTTGTCTGCACATAGTCTCAGGAACGATTTTGGTTAAGATGACAGGACAGGGAAAGTGGTGGTCTGAGTGTGTTAGTTCTTATTATCACATTCATCCTGATCTTGGATAAATAAGAATAAAGTCCAGAATGTTGCAGAAAAACAAGCTCCTATGATTACAAACAAGTATGGTTGCATTCCAGTAGCAATCAGCAGATAAAGAGCTGTGAGGCTGTGCAGATCCCCCACAGCATCAGGAATGGCATGTGGATTTTAAGAGTCCTTGCATGTGAATGTAAGAAGTGGCCAGAATATTCATTCTTTCTTTGTTTTGTAAATGCAGTTACCCGAACTGGAAGTGACAGATACACTGATTATAAAGGGCCATTGATTTGTGCATTTTTTTATTTGCTTATTTTTATTTTTTTTTAACTCCTTGTCCTCTGCAGATGATATCAAGTTTCTTAGATCAGCAAGCCATCCTGTTTGTGGACACTGCTGATCGTCTGGCATCGCTGGCTCGAGATGCTTTGGTTCATGCTCGGCTGCCCAGCTTTGCCATCCCATATGCAATTGATGTTCTGACAACTGGATCCTACCCTCGGCTGCCCACCTGCATTAGGGTAAATACCCCTGGGGGGTGTGGGAATTCCCTGTACGGCATCAAATGCACGGTAATCAAACTAATTGTCTGTGTGCAGATGGAACTGAAGCTCAATAGAGGCCTAATGCCAAGTCTGCAGTGTCAGTTTCTCATGCAGAACACTTCCTGTTTGAACAAGTTACACTTTCCCAATAAAGCATTCCCTCCACTTATTTAGTTCCGCCAAATTTAGTGATTTTATTCAGTGGTCAGTCTTGGGTAAAATGTAATCAGCTAGAAAGCAAATCTGAGTGTAAGATATAAAACTTCACTGGGTAATGGCCTGTAGTATTTATATTTTCAGACTTCTGGTCTGGTTGGTTTTCACAATTGCTGCTATCAATCTGTTATACCTGTTTGAGATACATAGACTGGCTCATGTTTATTGTAACAGGATAAAATAATCCCTCCTGACCCCATAACAAAGAGTGAGAAGCAAACTACACTTCATCAGCTAAACCAGATCCTTCGCCATCGACTCGTGACTACTGATCTCCCTCCACAGCTGGCAAATCTTACAGTTGGTGAGAACTGGAATTACTTTTTAAAGGATACATCATTGCAGGGTGACATAAAACTGTTGTTTTAATGCTAAAGCAAAGCTAAATGATAGCTTTGATAGCTTTTTTTGATGATAAATGATAACCATTAAAAATGCTTCATCTATTAAGACTGGGATCCTGTCTCTAACATCAAAATATGTGGTGTTTTTTCCCTGTTTGAAAAATGAGAGCACCGATAAAATTGCTGATATATTACTTATTTTCAAGGAGAAATCCTGTGCAGGTAATGCCAAAAAGTTTTAGATGTTGTCTTGCTCTTTCAGCAAATGTTTTGTGAAAGAGTCTTTGGACTACTTAATTTAGTTTTAAAATCAGTTAAATAGTTAGGTCTTTCTGCAGAAACTCTTTGAACTTGAGTTTAAACAAGTCACTCAATGTTGCTTTTTTGAGCTGTTTTGATATTCATGTTCAGGCACAGAGTTTGTTGATATTTGTGCATGCCTTTTGTTCAGTGGCTCACCACAGTACCAGATCTCTTAAACTGTTTTGAGATCTCTGTTTTTATTTAGCCCAAGCAGTGTTAAACATTAAGACAACCTTTAATACAGGAGGGATGGCTATAAACTGGACTGGATTATTGCAGATTCACAGAGAACAGGGGGAATGGACCTAGTCCATGCTTTTAACTAAGACTTCAGCCATTTGTAAACCATTCCCCACAGACCTAGATCAAAGATGTTTCTGAAGAATCTTAGTGCTAGTTTTCTCCAGTCCCTTTGTGAGTGCTTGCAGTATCAGTATTAGAGATATTTTTGTCTAGTGGAAATATGTATGAATGATATATGGATAATATGTCAGAGTTCTATGTATGAATGATATATGGATAATATATCAGAGTTCTTGAGAGTTTTCAACTAGGTAAACATTTCAATGACTATTATTTTCTGCTTTGGAGTGTGGCTTGTTTTAATAGCATGTCTGGGGTGCTCTTGAAAATGTAACTTCCAGAGTTAAATTTTTGCAGGAATATTTCTAAATGTCCTTAGTTGTAAAGGTATATAATGTAGTTTGTTAAATGATTGAGAAGGTTGACCTGCATGTCAGAGTAAGGACTTGTACTTACTTGTTTGCTCTGCCTCTCATTCTTTCTATGACCTTGCTTGCATAGTTTTAAAGTCCTTGTCCCAATTTGTGAAACAGATAGCAGTGTTCACAGGTGTGAGGATGTACATGTCAATTAGATAAATAATGTGCATAAGCTTTGCGTCTTGTGTATATATAAATTCTGCAAAAGATTATCTTCCTCACATGAATAATATTATAATATTAAATAAATGTTTTGCAGTGAGACATGTTTTCAGGGCTGGATTTCAGCCTGGGCTGAGATCCATGTTCTGAATGTCAATTGAATATTGCTGAAAGCATTCATTGTTGATAGTAGCAAAGAATAGGAATATTTCAGCCTGATGTTTTGTCAGGCTGGTAGTCAGCTCAGTGTTACTCTGTATTACAGAAACACAAGTGTTAACAAGTTATCAGATTTAACAAGTTAACTTCAGGGCAGTTTGTACTTCTTTCTATACTGCTTATTGACATTGGGTCTGTTGCAGTCTGTAAAATGTTCACAGTTGCATGGAAACATTAGCAACAGAGCAGAAATAATAGGGGACTAATCCATTATGAGTGCCAGGAGCTACCACACTGTTATTTTTTAGACATCTTAGGAGACTGAGTGAAATAAAACATTATTTTCTTCCTTAGCCAATGGCCGTGTGAAGTTCCGAGTTGAGGGTGAGTTTGAAGCCACCTTGACAGTGATGGGTGATGACCCTGACATCCCCTGGCGCCTTCTCAAGCTGGAAATTTTGGTTGAAGACAAGGAAACTGGTGGTAAAGAAAAAAATCAAACCTTTACACTTTGTTTTTAACACGATATTAATCTCTGACAATGAATAAATCTTGTTTGTGCTGGGTTTTCTGCATATCACCACTTAAGAGAATGAAGTTGTATGTACTTGTCCTGTTTTGACCTTGCTTTGTAGGCTTTTTATACCTTAACAAAGCTATACAGTGACAGCGTTGTAAAAAGACTGACATTTCCAGAGTAAAACAAGAATGTTGTTTTGTTATAAAGCCTGGTATGGAAATTGCTTGGTACAGTTGTATCCTTTTTATTTTTAATTTATCAATTTACAGAATTATTTTAAATACCTACTTTCCTGGTGGCTAATGTGACTTATTTTTCATTTGCTAAAGATGGTCGAGCCTTGGTTCACAGCATGCAGATCAACTTCATCCATCAGCTGGTGCAGTCCCGGCTGTTTGCTGATGAAAAGCCCCTTCAGGACATGTACAACTGCTTGCGTATCCTTCTGAAAGGGGCTTCTGAATTAGGTGTTTATTGTAGCCTTGCTCTTAGATGCTGGAAGTCAGGAAAGATGGTTTTCCTGCTAAGCTTGGGGGAGATGTCTGGACGTGAAGTTATGGTGGCCTTGAAGTAAATTATGGTCTTGGAAGCAGTAATTCTTAGGTATCTGTGTGTCAAATTTAATTCTACACAGTAAATCAGCAAAGGTGAAGGTGAGGTATTCAAGACAGCAGGTTGTGTGGTAAGTCCATGCAACAGCAGCAGCTAATTTTGAAGATGAAATACAGAGCTGTCTTGGAAGTTCTGGGAGCTGGCAGTTCTTGCTACCAAGAGCTGCAGTAAAGTGCAGTTGATGAAGGTGTTTTAAGTCTATTGTATCTGTGTGAATAATGAGAGGAGAGCATCAGGACATCACAGGATGTGCAGTGATTTTCCACTTGCAAAGGGCAGATTGCTTGACAGTGTTAAGTGGATTTCAGTGAAGCTCTTTCTTCAAAAAGAGTCTTGTTTTTTAGGGTGACCATGGGAAATGGGGTTAGTGGTAACTGTAGGGTGAGTGAAATTTCTTTGTTAGTAATCATCTTTTCAGTAAAAGATGATGACAACTAGAAATCTAATACAGGACTATGACTCTCTTGTGTAACAACCTGTCCTAGTTTAGAGTTTAGAAAACCACAAAAAAACCCCTTTGAGATATATTTGGTGCTGTTTATGTCTTTATCTCTGGATTAGTACATTAGTGTGTTTTCAGACAGCATCTTGTGTGATTTAGATGACAAAAGGATTGATGTTGTATACAGAAACAGGTTTATGTAGTGTATAGACTTCCTGGACATCTTATATTTTCTTAGCTCCATGCATTAGACTCCTTCTGCCTTGCTCTTCAGCTGGAAGTCTTGCATTCACAAACGCTGATGCTGATCCGAGAGCGCTGGGGTGACCTTGTGCAAGTGGAGCGGTACCATGCAGGGAAATGTCTCTCACTCTCTGTTTGGAAGTAAGTTCATTTCAAAAGGACTATTAACAAACAATAAATGAAATAACAGGAGGGATTATATTTACCAAGCTTGAGTCATAATTTTCAGAATTGTACTTTCTTTTTTGATGTGAGACTTCTAAATTCTTCTAATTAAGTACCTACATATGTGTGATTTGCAAAGAAGTAAGGGTTGCACATTAACGTACAGATATCTAAAAATTGATTAGATCTCTGTCAGAGTTCTACTGTAATTATTGTTTGACTTGCACAAGATAAAATTTTAAAAAGCAATCGGAGTACACTTATGATTGTGTTAAATTTACAGTCATCTAAAACTCTTCATGTAGTTACAGTTTATCAACAGTTCTGTTTTAAAATGTCGTCTAAAACATATGCCTTTTTCAGTTCAGCTGACACAATGTTGTTTTTAGCCAGAAGACACAGAATGAAGGTTTAGCTACTGAAAAACATATTTTCTGTTCTTCCAGTTGCATGGTTTAATTATTCTATTTATTTTAAGTCAACAGGTACTTGGCAGGAAAACAGGGACTGCATCTGTCCATAAGGTCACTATAAAAATTGATGAAACTGATGTCTCAAAACCCTTACAAATATCTCATGAGCCTCCACTGCCAGCTTGTGATTCCAAACTGATGGAGAGAGCCATGAAGGTAAAGGTTTGCTTTGCTGTAGGCATCTAATTTTGTGAATTGAAAACTCAAGTGCTTTACACTGTCAGTTTGTTCCAGTTCGATTCTATTTAAAGAGCTGTTTCTAAGATTTCTAGTAAGTAGCTACTGTAGGTTGTGTAGTGTTTATGTGAGGACCTCAAATTGTTGTTACAAATTATTTGCCTTGACTTAATCTCAAAAATGGCACCTACTTCACAGTGCATTATATCACTTGTGAGATGGAATGCTGAGGCTGGGAGGAAACAACAGCAACATACCAGTTATTATTAGAGTTTGGCTTGAAACACTTTATAGAGAGACAGTTCTTCCCTTTTCTGTCTTGGAGCTCCTCTGAAAAGCAGCTTCCCCTTGTAACTGGAGTTGGCTACCTAGCAGTGCTGTCCACCTCAGAAAATCATACATTATGATTTGGAAATCTTGTGCTGAAGAGCTCATGTGGGTTGTTTGTTTGTTACAAGTGTTACCTGAAGCTTAGTTTTACATTATCACTAACCAGGTTTTATCATGTGGTCTATTTGAATGTTCAAATTCCTGTATTTTAAATGTGGGATGGTTGCAATGATCCAAAATGAGTAACCGTGGTCAACTACCTACTTGGATCGTGCTTCACTGGGGATAATTCTAGATCTTGGGAAAAGATATTTTAAAAGAAAAACTGCATTCTGGGTATTATAATAAATCCTCTGTAAGACCCTCAGCAAATGTGGCTGTGATACATCAGTATATGTCTGTCATTATTTCTTTCAGTGTTTGGGTTTAGGAGAGTTAGTAGATTGGAATGAATGGTGTAATCTTCACACTTTCAGTAGTTTTTCTACAGGGAAAAGCTCCCCAGCTCAAATCTTTCACCTGTTCTTTCACAGAACTTTTCAGTTTCAGAAAGATTCACAGAAATTTCACAGAACTTTGTACTGATAGTAGCCTCCACCTCCTGTACTTACTTTGTATTTCAGCCTCTTGGCCCATCATGTTAACAATGCTGACAGACAAGTCTGTATGGTGAATGTCAAGAACTACCAAGGTTTCCGCTGCAGAGGGATATGGGAAACCTAGTGAAGCATGGTAGCCTTGTATCTACTTCTAGAGTAGTAATTGTACTGTTAGTATAGTAAATATGTACTACATTCACTTCTTTAATAGCCTAAATTAGCATATTTAGGCTACTAAATATAGAGTTGTTTCAGTGAAGGTGCTGTATTTATGTGTAAATCCAAGGAAATGCTTTTTATTTATAGCATCTTCTGAAGATCTTCTGGAGCTGACACAGTCTGAGCTCACTGAATCAAGTCTGCAGCCTGTAGATTAAGATATGAGGCCACTGTAAATTTGAGATGTGTCAAAGTTAATGCTGTCTCCCTTTATGAGGACTTGCTCTGAGCTTAAAAAAATTATCAGCTGTGGTAAATACAGTGCTGTTGTAGTGTTTGAATAATGATCTCAGCTGTAATGACGTAGATGGCACACTGGGTTTCTGTTTGTTTAAGATACTGTATAAAACAGTGGCACAAACAAACATGTTTGTCTGAGCAAGTTGTTCTGCATTAACCTACTGAAAATTGGATGGAGCTATAGAACGTGTAGTCACTTCTTAGTGAGGAAGATTTAACCCATTGCAGCTGCTGAGGTGAAATGATGTAGTGGATGGATAAAGACTTGATTTTTAAGGCCTTGTCTTGGAAAGCTTGTCTTTAGGGGAAGGTCATTCTCATATGCAAAAGCTTGCACTGAGTATAGTATAATTCTGTGGTATGTGAACCTCTTCTGCATTTATCTCTTATGCTAGAATGAAATTTGAGTTTAATTCAGCTTGAACAGTTTTCAAAGCAATGTGAGGTTACCTAGAAAAAAGGTTTTGTGGTAATCTGGAACTTTGCTTATGCAAAATATGTAAATAAGGTGACTGGAATGTGAATGCAAATGCTTTAATTTATATTATACTAGTAAGTTACAGTAAATATAAGTGGTGGCATGAGCTTCAGCACTGGCAGTGCAACAGAATGTAGATGCAAGCCCCTAGATGCTTCTGGGTTCAGTAGGGTTGGCCATATTTGGTGTCTTTTACTGCATTGTTACCCTGCTAGCAGGACTTAAACTTGTTAGATTTCATGTTACAGCTACATGTGTATTTGTGTAGAGGCAACCATATCCTAGTAACGTGTTGCTTTGGGGTGTTTTGTGTTTGGGGTCTTTTTTCTTTAGCTTAAGCTAGTTACTACCAATGGCTGAGAAAAAAAAGCTAAGCTGAAAATGGACCAACCTTGATCCAGAACAAGTAGATCTGTACAGGGAGTGGTAACAGCATAATTTGTGAAATGTCTTTTACATCTTCCTCTAATCTTAGCTCAAAACTCCTCCCACTGCCTGCTGCACAGACAGAATCTCATGGTAGCTTGTATTTTATAGTGCTCCAGATACTCAAGTTAATAGTCAATGTGGCTCACCACAGTTCTAAGCAAATTATTTCTGAAGTGATTGTTTCATTAAGTACCTTTGTTCCACTGTGCTAATGCAGAAAGTCTACACATCAAATATGAGCTTACTCAAGTATTTTTCTTTCTTACAGATTGACCACCTATCAATAGAAAAACTGCTAATAGACAGTGTCCATGCAAGATCTCATCAAAAACTCCAGGAGCTGAAAGCCATTCTTAAGACCTACAATGTTAATGACAATTGTATGTGTTTTCTGGTGAAGTTTTTCTAGTTAATTTCTATTTGTGTCTAGGGATGGTTTCCTTTTCTCTTGATGTTTCTTGTTTTCATTAAATTTTAAATTTTAAAAAATTAAGGAAAACGTGTTCAAATTAACAAAACTTAGCTTTGAATTATTCTGCATTGATAATTGTAAAATACCCATACATCTCAATGCAGTGTAATAAATGAAGCTGGTAGAACATTGTAGTCTGGCCTGAAGGGTTAAAAATTTGTAAAACTTGTAAAACTGTAAAACTTGTTTGTGTTCAGAATTGAAAGAAAATCTTTCACTGTTATGAACTAGTTTTGGATGAGACTTTCCTTAAACTGCTGTTGAAACTTTTGGTATTTAGATTGGTAATTGTGAAGCAGCGAGTTAAAAGATAATTGAGGATTAATAATCTTCAAATTTGGTCTGCCTTTTCTCATTGGTTTGTCACTGTTTTCAGAGAGAAATTCTTATATTCAGATTTCTCTCTGTGTCAACACTATAATAATGTGCAAGTGAAGTTTGTTTCTCTAAAAACATACAGGTTTTTTGATTATATTTGGCTAAGTTTTAATACAAGCTTGGATTTTGAGTGAAATTATTAACACCATTTTTTGTTTAGCCTTCATTGAGACAGCTCTCCCAACTCTTGTAATTCCAATTTTGGAGCCATGTGGTCGATCAGAGTGCCTGCATGTATTTGTTGATCTCCACTCTGGGATGTTCCAGCTGATGCTGTATGGTGTTGGTAAGTAGGCACAAAACCAGGAGGTATTTCATATCTTGCAAGAATCCTGCGCTGTGAGGTAATTGTGTGGGAACAATTCTGTCAGATCTGCAAAGTTTTGTGAGCAAATGAACCCCACACTTGGGTCATCATCTAGCTATTGGAGTTTGAGGAATAGAAAAAAGTATCTTAGTGCTTAAGTGTCACAGTTCAGTTAAGATTATTTTAAGAGGGTAACAGAGTAATTATTGTTGGGGATCAATGCAATGCATGTTCTTTATGACTCATGATTCCTGGCTTGTGCTGTTAATGGATAGGGTCGTTTCACATGGACCTGAGTGAGAATTGTATTATGTGACCTTACGCATTTTGAGTTACTTCTGTTCAAGTCTTAACTTCAGGTTTCAAATTGCTTAAGAAAAGAAAGGAAGGTCTTTTAGTTTATTTGATTAATAAGATCCTGCTGTGGTCTCACAAGCATTATCGATCATCTGTTGGTACAAGGGACAACAAATACAAGTTGCACCAGAAGTTTCATTTCAATATGAGAAAGCAATTCTTTACAGAGAAATCAAATAATCCTTAGAACAACCCCCTAAGAGTTTTGGTGGAGTCTACATCACTGGGAGATGTTCAAGATGCAGTTAGATAATCTCATCTGTGCTCTCTTTCCCACAAAAGGTTAGACCAGGTGATTTTTCAAGATCCCCTTTGAAGCCCGAACCTGGGCTGTTTATAAGATGAATTAGATGAGATGCTTTCAATGAAAGTTTGAAGTTTTGTTTGAAGGTGCTAACGCCATTCACCCACCTGATGTTCTTGCAGATCAACTGACACTCGATGACATAGAGAAGTCTGTTAATGATGATATGAAGCGAATCATTCCTTGGCTTCAGCAGCTCAAGTAAGTGATTTGAACAATTCACTTAGTTTGCATGGAGTGAATCACCACATTTGTATTCTGGATGAGGACACTTGAATGGCTTTATGTTTTACCATAATAGGGGTTATACTTTCAAGGTTGTAAGCAACCTTGAGTATTTGCCATCTCCTCTACGCAGTGCAGGAAAGTCTGGTTTTATTTGGAATTGATTCCATAGTCCTGCTTTAATTTTCTCCGTTAAGTTAGCTTCATGCATTGCTATATGCACACTTTGCATGAAGTCTTTTCACTTTTAAGTAGCAGACCACTAGCTTCCTGAGAATCTTTTTCTGTTCATATTCATCCTCTGTGTCCTTTATTCCACTCTGTTTCTACAGCTGCACTCTGCTTGTTTCTCAACAAGAATGATCTCACTTCTCACAATACAGAGGAAAAACCAGGAAGTGGCCTAGGATGATTTAAATAATACCTGTTTATCTCCTAGCACTTCAGCCCTTGCTGGTTTAAGCCTCTAATCTTCCTTCTGTAAAGCCCTGAGATTTAAGCACAAGATACATTTGGCTCCCATAAGAGGTTGTAGCAAATAATACAAACACAGTTTGCATCTGCATGAGAACTGAGTTCCACTAGCTCCATCGTTTTGGAAATTCCCAGTGCTCTCAGTTAATTGCAGGGTGAAATCTCTATTTGAGGACTTCTGCTTCTAAAAGAAGCTTGATGATGCATGAAGCACTGGCACCCTGGAGAAACTAATCAGCCTCCCTTTGTTATAAATAATGTACTTGAGATAATGGCTTGGGTAGTGCTGCAGTTTCTGAGGAAGCTCAGCAGTCCACAGAATGTCTTTTAGGACAGCTGTATCTGACATGTATCTATGAGAATAAATGTGGTGTGTTGTGATGGAAAGGCCCACATTTCCACTGCTGTTGCCAATGGAAGTTTGACTGAATACCCAAGCCATGCATTTCTGAGCCACTGTTCAAGCCTAGCTAGTCTCTGGCCTTGCCACTTTAGCCAAAATCCATTGGAGCAGGACAGAGTTTAATTCCAAACATGAAAATAAGTTTGGTGTCTTGCATGTAGCTCTCCATCTCCAAACTTAATCAGGTGAATGAGTTTGTTTGTAATATAACTCAGAGTGACATCCACCTTCAGTGACTTTTTTTTTACTGTATTGCTTAGCAGCATATGGGAGCAAAGATTTTCCTTTCAATCCCAAAATGTAATTGAAGATTCCAGATTGTCAAGTAACAGCAATCTGCATGGTTTTTTTAATGTTTTCCTTCTGTGTTTTATATTGTAATTTCATATTGTAGTATATAAAAATGTATTCAGCAAATAATTTCAGGGCTTCTCTCCTTGAACTAACAGCTGTTAATGAAGACAAGATGTAAAGATAGTGATAAGAAAATATAAAGTAATGAAATTTTCTATGTGATTTTTCTTTATTTAACTTGTGCTGCAGTAATAGATGTTGGCTTAGAATATGACTGACTCTTAATTTGACATTAATGCTCTACACAGCAGTCTCAAGGTACTAATACCTTTATTTCCATGCAAGGTTCTGGCTTGGACAGCAGCGCTGCAAACAGTCTATAAAACATCTGCCTACAGTGAGCAGTGAAACTCTTCAACTAGCTAATTATGCCAGCCATCCAGTGGGAAACCTCTCCAAACACAAACTGTTCATCAAACTCACTCGTCTTCCCCAGTACTACATTGTAAGTAACTGAAAAATGCTTCTGTCTTTTGCTCCCTGTCATGGGTATCCCAAGCAGTTTGTTAACTCTTAACATTAGCAACCAAGTGATTGATGTAATGCTTGATTCTCTCCTTTCCCTCCCTTCTCTTGTGGGATTGTTAAGCAATCAGACTCATATAGAAGAAGGCACATACATATTTATTATTCAGCAACCTTCCCCATTTTCTGTGTTTCCTGAAAGGTTTGGTCCTTCTCTTCTTGGATACCTTTCCTAGCCACAGTATTAATACATTGTCAGAAAACCTAATGTCTGTTCTTTGAAAAGGAAAGAGTAGGAACTGAATTAGACTTACTCTTAGCTTCAGAATCTTCTCAATTTGTTTTGTTTAAATATAGGTTGTGGAAATGTTTGATGTTCCTGGCAACCCCACAGAACTAGAGTACAAGTACCATTTTCTCTCTGTGAGCTATGCTGAAGGAGATGACAGCCCTGTCACTGCACTTTTACTACAGCAGTTCAAACCAAACATTGAAGAATTGGTACTGGACACAAAAAGTGGCAAACAAATGAAAAGTGGCGTCAAGCGCAAGGTACACGTTCCAACAGCCGTTGGGGTGGTTACAGTGCGTGAAAGCTCAACACAGGTTCTGAGCATCTATTCCAGAATTAGTAGCCATGTTTCCAGTGTTTGTATGACTGATATCTTACTTGTAGTGGTTCTCTGGACTGCTTCCCTCGGGAGATGCTGGGAAACTGTTTTGTAACAGTTGTCCTTCAATTCATGCCAGGCCTTCTCTGCTGCTCTCCAAGCCAAGGCAGAGCTCTGTGCACGGGGTGTGTATGCGTGTTGGTATCTGTGTGATACACTTTGGACCACGTGTAGATTTTGAAGGACTTGCAGGGGCTGATAAGAGTTACTTGGGCCTAGGCTGACATGGCTTAGTGATCTGCAAGTACTGTTTTTAATTTTAATTTTTTAACTGAATTGCTTCAGTCCTGAAGTGGATCTGTTCAGGAGTTTGTGCTCAGGGTGTGATTCATTTAACACTTAGATGAATGAGGTAATTCTCTGACACCTCTTCAAAGTGTTTACTCCCAATGTGCAAGTACATTTGTCTTTATTTTAATTCTAGTTATCTGGAGATCCATGTTCCATAGAACCCAAGAAACCAAAACGGTCGGGAGAAATGTGTGCCTTCAATAAAGTGCTAGCTCATATTGTAGCCATGTGTGATACAAATATGCCGTTTATAGGACTTCGGATAGAGGTGAGTATTAAAAAATATTTTGTTTCCTTCTTCCCCTCCCCTGCTTCTGATTCTGGTGTCTAGATGTGACTGTTTGGCAAATTTGTGGTCATGTGTTCACTCTGGAGTTCCCCTGCCATCTGAGCCTGGGTGACTCAGTCTTTTCCACTGTGTTGCTCTACTTGAGTTAGAGCTGCTTCTCTTAGTACAAAGCACTGCAAAAAGCTTGAAAAGTTGAGGGAAAAGGGAAAATGAGGTTGAAAGCTGCACTTGTGGGAAGAGTTGGGAGACAACTCTATGGCAGATTTGCACAGACTCTTTTTTGGCTTTCCACTGCTTGAGGATGTGAAACATCTGTCACCCTTAGGGGGAAATAAAAAAAGTCCTTGAAAATGTTAAAATTTTTTTGCTTGACTTTTTGCTTGGAATAACATTTTTCTTGTTCACTCCTAGTTATCCAATATGGACATTCCTCACCAGGGAGTACAAGTAGAAGGAGATGGCTTCAGCCATGCAATACGTTTGTTAAAGTAAGAGGATATTCTCTGTGTTTCATTTTATTACTGTACGTACACTTGAGAGGAAAAAAAGAGGCTTATTTTGAGAGTAACAATAAGAATATTAGGACAGGGGCAAGATTTTTATTTTGGGGTTATTTTTCCTTTCTTTTTTGGAGGGGTGTTAATATTGTGTGTCTTGCACTTGCATGTGAAACAGTGCTAGGGAAAGGAGAAAATTAGAGTAGACTTAGAGCCAACTACAATTTTTTTCCCTCATTAGCCTAAACTGAGGGGCTCTGAAAACAGTTTGACAGTCCTTAATTCTTAAATCCAGGCAGTGTTACAGGAAGATGTGATGATGATTCATGAATATGCAATTTTAGATCAGATCAGAGGCCTACATACTCCATATGTTATTTGACAATTATGTGAAACTGCAGAGGAAAATGCCAGGAATCCCAGAAAAGACAATTGCATGGTAAAGGGGTTGTAGAGGAAGTATCTGAAAATCATACAGTAATTTAATAGGTTATTTAAGCCCAAGTGCAGGACTTATTTGTTTTCGTGGAACTTCATAGCGTTCCTGTTAACTTGTTCTTCCAGCCACGTGCAGTCTCTCTGAAGGGCAGCCCTGACCTCCAGCATGTTAAGTGCTCCCTTCAGTTTGTCATCATCTGCAAATTTGCTATTCTTCTGTATCACTGAAGGCTATTGAAATGGTTATATTGAATTTTTTATAGGAAGCCAGTACTATCTGCCTCTGTGTTAACCGTGAGGAATGCCAGCCACAACCAGCCGCTAACTGGACCTGCAACAAATAAAGTTTAAAGCAAAAAAACACAAACCCCAAAGATAGCTCCAAGAGAAAAACCTTTGTAACTCCTTTTCTGCTGCAGCAATGTACAGTGAATAAAGGCATCAGGCCCTACCTTTTTAACTTTGCATATGAGCAGAGAAGTTGTGAGCTGAAGTTAAGGGTGGAACATGAAATTTCTGGCTAGATCCTCAAGGAATTTGAAAGGGAGTTTGGCATGTTTTTTGCTTAAGCTTTATTTAGTCTGTCCCCTGAGCTCAATTCACACATTGAGATACGAATAAATTAGTGAGTACTAAGGGAACTGCCAGGTTATTCACTGCATGTAGAGCAAGCTTGTTCTAGAAGGCAAGTGAATTCAGATTGCCACAGAAATTATTACTTTTGTCTTTTTTGGCTTATTTCTCTGTATAAGAGCTTTATATTGGTGAGCTCTCAGTTCACCAGGAGATAAGGACAATTCAGCAGATCCTTTAACAGTCTGTAATTTGCAGGTGTTGAATCCATATAAAAATTTGTCTTAGCTCAGAGTGCTTTTGTGACACACTTATTACAGCTCTGAAGAGGAACAGGTTATTACACTGTGCAGTCCAGCTGCGTCTGCTGTTGATTTGTTCATTCCTTCATGTCCAGACTTGGGAGTCCTTCAGAAAATATTAGAAGGTAGTGTTATTACTTGTGGAACTGTACTGTGTCTAATGGAGATTTTGTTTTTGTCATGTATAGAATTCCTCCCTGTAAAGGTGTAAACGAGGAAACACAGAAGGCTCTGGACCGGTCTCTTCTTGATTGCACTTTCCGACTACAAGGTAGAAATAATCGCACATGGGTGGCCGAGCTGGTGTTTGCAAACTGCCCACTGAACAGCACTTCATCCAGGGAGCAAGGCAAGTTTCATTGAGGAACACTGATAAATTTTGTTTCTTTGTAGTTCACATTGTTTGTTTCAGTAGTTTTAATGTCTCGGTGTAACTTAGAGCTGTCTTCTCCTAAGATTTCTAATAAACCACAGTGTATCTAATCAAAATTCTGACTGCTGAGTTGGTGCATTTTTGTTACTTCAATGTGCTTCCTGGTCACTTGCCACAGTTCACTCACAGTCTGTAAACCACAGCTCAGGAGCCACTGGGTTAATGAGTATATCTCATGTCCTCACACTGCAGGACCAACCCGTCACGTTTACCTGACGTATGAAAACCAGTTGTCTGAACCAGTTGGAGGTCGCAAGGTGGTCGAGATGTTCCTTAATGACTGGAACAGCATTGCTCGGCTGTACGAGTGTGTCCTGGAGTTCGCACGATCCTTACCAGGTACAGAAATCACCTCCTTTTTGTCAAAATGGTAGGTTTACAGATGACTCTGATTTTCTCACTCTAACTCTCTTCCCTCCTCTCTTCACAGACATCCCCAACCACTTAAACATTTTTTCAGACGTTCGGATCTACAACTACCGAAAACTTATCCTTTGTTACGGAACTACCAAGGGGAGCTCGGTGAGTAACTCCTAAATGGACTTAAAATGTATGATTGAGAACAGAATGGGTAGGCTTAGACTTGTCAGAATTTTGCTGCACAATTTTTCTTTGTAGTGGAAATAATACAGATGAATGTAGAAAAGACAGAGGGTGCTGCATTGCTGATTTGTTGGGTTGCTAGAAGTTCAGGATTTTTGATAATTTCTTTTAGATGCTTTATATTGTGGGAAGGACAATTATGTGCTTCTGATGAAGGCTGGCGTGGCAGCCTTTTTCTGAAAAACTTTGTGTAAGGGTTGTTACTAGTCACTGTTATACTGGGATATATGGATGGATACGTGTAAGTTGAATGCCTAATTCTGCCTTAAAAGAGAGGGCTGTAGCAAAGTTTTAAATGTAATGCTGTGCTTTCAATGAGGTGTTCATCGATTATTTTGTAGCAGTGCTGTTCTCTTGTTCAGAGCTCTAGCTTCCTCTGTAGTATTTGAATTTACAACTTATTATCTAAATAACTGAGTACTTGCTCACACCTTTGGGTTAAGTACAAGGTAGAGGAGGAAGTAAGTGCACGTTTATTTCAGATTAAGAATATAGTTTTGTGTGCAACTGATGCAAAGTAGCTTGATACACTTGAAATTTGCTTCCTGGGACTTTTTTGTGTTCATTTTCTAAGCTGAATTTTTAAGAGTATTTTTATGTGCATTTTATTGGGAAGTGTGTGTAAATATATATATATATATGTATACATATATACGTATGTATATTATATATATGTAAGTAACCAGAGCAGCAGTATGGACTTGGCATTTAACTTCCTTACATATTATCCAGTACTCATTTTTATGTAATATAATTTAAGAAAACCAGTCCACCTCCAGCAGCTCACTAATCAATTTTCCACACCATGAATCTCTCGAGTTTAATTTTTTCTCTCTCACCTTTGGCAGAAAAAATTCCTTTTGCTTTTTGGTTGAGTTGCTGATATAAGTGCCCAGTTCTGTGGTTGCCATCAATCCAGGCAGCTAAATGGGTATTAAAGCTGAGAGTGCTTTTTTTTTCCTTCAAAACTTCAGCAGCTTTTGAGGAAGATGATTTAGGAATCTGTTGAGGTTTGATGAAAAATGGGGAAAAAAATTAAATCTGAACCGACTTTCTTGTTAGAATCTCTTATTATAACCTCGTTATTAAAACCTACTTGTTCTAGCTTCCAAGACATTTATGTTTGTGACATTGCAGATCAGCATTCAGTGGAACTCCATCCTCCAGAAGTTCCACATTTCACTGGGAACAGTTGGCCCAAACTCAGGTTGCAGTAACTGTCACAACACTATTCTGCACCAGCTTCAGGAGATGTTTAATAAAACGCCAAACGTGGTGCAGTTGTTACAGGTAATATTCTAAAAAACTTCTCTCAAGAAAATTGCATGACACTAGGGAGCTGAATTCTGATTAAACTGTTCTCTTCAAGGGTGTTATGATTGTTTATGGATCTCATTGCCAGAAAACATCTAATTTTCCCTGACCTTTCCTTTTGGATAATCCACCTGACCTCTCAATCTCCGCCGTCTCGCAGGTTTTGTTTGACACTCAGGCTCCATTAAACGCCATCAACAAACTCCCGACCGTGCCCATGCTGGGACTGACCCAACGCACCAACACTGCCTACCAGTGCTTCTCCATCCTGCCCCAGTCCCCCACGCACATCAGGCTGGCCTTCAGGAACATGTACTGCATCGACATCTACTGCCGCAGCCGCGGCGTGGTGGCCATTCGCGACGGCGCCTACAGCCTCTTCGACAACAGCAAAATCGTGGAGGGCTTCTACCCCGCGCCTGGGCTGAAGGTGGGTTAAAACACCCTGTCAGTGTTTTCTGGCAGGTTGTAAATAAATGAGCTTCTAACTTGGAAGTGTGAGTCTGAGGTGAAGAGCTTGGTGAAGGTTTTCTTTGTGGAGAGCTGCGGTCTTTTCAAAATTCTGAGTGTAGAAGGAAGTTTTTGATTTATTGGTAGATCTGTTAATTAGTTTGAATTAAAATATTTCCATTAAAAAATAGCATTGAGTGCTAGGCTTTTTTTTTCTCATCTATATTCAGGCATCTTTTTGTTGAAACTTGCTGAAGCTTTGTGTCTAGGCTAGATGTGTGCTCCAGGATTAGCAGCAACTGCTCCTCACAAACTATGTTGTGTGGCAGTACAGTGCTCATACAGTGCAGGTAGGACAATACTCCATGTCAGATGATTCTAGACAAAAACTTCTCTTTTAAAACAGTTCCCATCACTGTGCGGCAGGAGCCTGTGGCTTTGCTACTAAAAGCAATGCTGATTCACTCTCCCTGAAAAATGAATCTCTGCACACTGACAGAATACTTGGGGGCAGCTTATACCAGTGCTAGTTATACTGAACTACTGGAAAATGGCACCCTTTAAGAAGCAGATTAATTTGCTAAATTTTTTTTCTGACAGTTGCAACTGAATATTGATTCTCTGGTATTGCATTTAACTGATCCTGAACATCTGCCTCTTTAACAAATACCAAATGAAGGTCTAATGGAAAGAAGAAGGAGATTGTAGATACAAGTGTAAGAGAATGTAAGAGATACCAGTAGAAGAGAATGGAATTGGGATGGTAGAGGAGGAATTAATTCAAGAAAGTTGGCAGGTTCCTCTGGGTTACAAGAGAATGCTGTGGAGGTGGTGATACAGATGTTCTTAACCAAACAGGGCAGTTGTAGGTGTGATAGAGCAGCCCTGTATGTTCTGAATACTGATGAGTTGTTCTGGAACAGGTATTTCCAGGTGTAGACTTCCTTATCTTTAAGGAGAGAAGAAAAATGTTGGTATTTCAATTTACTGGAGATATTTCTTGTTGTAGAGCCAGATGTTTCTGTTTATTAATTGATATATTTTGCAGACTAATAATACTGTAATTAATGAATGCCTACTAGTATTTAGTTCCCAAGACTTGCCTGTCTCCTGTGTGCTGTAGCTGATAAAGGTAGTGTTAAAGCTTAGCAAATACTGCCTTCATTTGTATAGTAAAATTTAAATGGGCAAATTGCTAACAAAAGTGCTTTTCCCGCAGACATTCCTGAACATGTTTGTTGACAGCAATCAGGATGCACGGAGACGATCTGTAAATGAAGATGATAACCCACCTTCTCCTATCGGAGGAGACATGATGGATTCTTTGATATCACAGCTCCAACCCCAGCAGCCACCACAGCAACCACAACAACAGGTACCCTTCAGGCAAAATAAATGTTTATTGTCTTCCACAACAGTAGATTTCAAAGAACTTCATGTTCTAAAGGGATTAGCAGTAACAAAATGGAAAGGGAAACTATAAACCCACTCTGCTGCAGATTTCCCCTTCGGGCGAAACGTATTAATTTATTTTGCCATTTCTAATTCCAGTGTAAACAGCCCATAGCATATGAACAGCAGCTTTGGAAGGTCACATGAGACTTGCTGCCTAGAAGCAAAGGACTGAGGGAGAGAAAACAAGTGTTTAAGATAAAAGATGGGAGGGAGAGTCAGGAGGCTTTGCTGTTACAGGGTGGCAGATAAAAGGAGAGAGGTACAGAGGTATTATGTCTTTAGAAGAAACTGAAAAAAACAGTGAGCACTGAACAAGATAGTATAGAACATCAAACAGCTGTGTGGATAAACCTATAAGACCCAAGCCTCATTCGTATTCTCCTGCACATACTTAACTTTTGTTTTGGTACAAAACGATCAGAAGTTTTCATTTCACTGTGTTGACAATTTCAGCCATTTGCAAAACAGGCAGGAGCCTCAGGAGCATATCCTCTCACCTCACCACCCACCTCTTACCACAACACAGTGACGCCCTCCCCATCCATGATGCACACACAGTCACCAGGTAGGACGGCTGGGAGCTGATCCTGTGCTAGAAAAATAGGTCTTTGTGCATGCATGTTTTTTTCTGTTATTTGAGCTGTGTTTAGCCCCAGATTAGCCAAGAGAATGCACCTTACACTGTGAGGAAAAAAAGCAGGGTCCTGCCATGCATGTTTTATAAAGTACATTTTGAAGCTGAAAAAACCCATTAAGAAAAACTGTCATCTTTAGCTGTGTAATATTTGGGACTATTTCATTATTACATTTATAACTTCCTAAGACAAAACCATGTTAATTTTCAGTATCTGCTTCTTCAGAAAAGCTTTTCATCACCAAAGCTCTGCTTTCTGCTTCCAGCTGTTGTAGAACAACAGCTGAAAATATTTAAATTTGGGGAAGGGCTGGGCAGGGGGGAAATGCCATTCTTCAAGCCAGATATCATGGGAAGTTTCCTTTGTGTGGTAAATCAACCTGAAAAATATAACAATCATGCATGTACAGAATAAAGTCATTGAGTGCAAAAGCAAATTCTCTTGAATCTTGTTTGCTGTCTCCCTAAAAAGGAGGGAGCAGTTGATAGAAAAAATTAGAACAGAAAGATGGGAAATGTGTATGTCAAATGATCTGATGTCTTTGATCAGGAAATTTGCATGCTGCAAGCTCACCTAGTGGGGCTTTAAGAGCACCATCACCAGCATCCTTTGGTCCAACTCCTTCACCTTCCTCTCTTGGAATCACAATGGGACAAACAGCTAACTTTGCCAGCCCACATGGTGAGTTCTTTACTGGCAGGTGTTTATGTAGTGGCAAGGAGAGCAGATTTGCTTTTTGAAATTAAATCTTCCAGAGCAGACCTAAATTGAGAAAAATTCATGGTTTGTAATTGGCTCAAGTAGCTGTTTTCATATATGAGTGTTAACTCCTAACAGTAGTCAAAAGTAGCTGCATGGCATATTGAGGCATTCCTAACATGTTAAAAATTGACTCTCAGTCACTCTTTTCTGCTTACTAATGTGGGGAAATTCAGTGTGGTCTTGTAGCAGATCAGTGGCTGCAGCTTTTAATGAACATTTTATTTTATTAGATTAGTTAGTGGATTTTCACTGCTTACATTTCCTGGAAAAATAACTGGAACAGGTTAGAAATTCAAATACTTGCAATTTGAAAATGTCATAGTCTGGCTAGTTTGGCATATCTGTTTGTGAGCAACATGCTTTTTAGTTGTTCCCTTTATTAATTCGGTTGGTTTATTTGGAAAGCTGCCAGAACAATCCTTTGTGTAATCACAGTGCATTGGAAACTGTTCTATAGACCACAACAAATGAACAGTTCAGATGGTAATTTTCATGCATCAGTTTGACTGTTGAGATGAACAAAGTGAGAGAGATGTACCACAGAGTAGGTTTAAGGTTCTGCTCAGTCTGTATAGAGGTACCTTTGCAGCAATAACTATAAGATAGTGAATAAATAAGGAACTATCTGGCTGAGGCTTCTATTTACTAAGGAGCAGTAGAAGTTCAAGTCTGGAAGCAAGAGCTCCTTTTTGTTTAGAACTTATTACTTGTTGAACATGACAATTTTCCTTAACATTGAGTTCTACTTTTTTAAAAATACAGCCTGGAAACCCTTGAAATCTGTATCTTGATTTTTTTATTCTCTGCCCCCAGTTTTGTGTTTTGTATGGCTATAAAAAGTAGTCTAAAAGCTTGCAGATACTTTCATGCTTTACAGATTTTGGCAAGCCTTTTTTAGATTTCTCTATTAGAAAGCCTTTTTTTTTACTTTTTGAAGAAATAATAATGGTCTTGTAACATCTGTAGGTACCATAGACCCAAGCTCACCATACACCATGATGTCGCCCAGTCAGCGTGCAGGGAATTGGCCAGGATCTCCCCAGGTCTCTGGTCCATCACCAGCAGCACGGATGCCTGGAATGTCACCAGCCAACCCTTCCCTTCATTCACCTGTCCCTGATGCCTCTCATTCCCCACGAGCTGGAACAAGTAGGCTTCTTTATCAGTGTTATAACGGTGAAACACTCATGTTTAACGTTTCTAGTTGTGTTCCTTTTGGTAGTTCGTGTGTCAGTCTAACGGTCCTTACTGTCCTTGTGCAGTAAAATGTCTAAGGAAATTAAGTCTTTATTCTGTCCTCATTCAAATCTTCAATAACAAATTGGAAAAGTGAGCTAAAAAATGTCAGCAGGATTGATGATAGCTCTTTTGCAGTGCAGAAATCAGTCTGAAACTATTGAACTCCGTGACTAAGAAAAAGTCTTCAGAGTGAAAGCAATGATAGGCACATTTGCCAACCCAAATACTAACTTTTCACATCATAGATTTGTAATGCTGCTCTTGCACGACTGATTTAGCCATTTTTACGTCCCATTGAGTTTGTTGTGCAAACCTGCTGTCTGCTGGCATGCTGCAGAAAGAGGAAAAGGGAGGAGGATTGTAATGTTACTGAGACTGCATGGGTTCCTGGTCAAAACTAATTCCTTGTCTGTCTGATGCCTATCACTAGGCAGCAAATTCTTAAATAAGAAGGATTGAGCTTTGGCTCAGAGGATTTACTGATGAATAGTGACAATTTAAGTGAACACGTATCTTATGTTTCAGTTCAAATCTTCCCTCACTGCAAGTCCTTGTGTCCCCACAGGTTCCCAAGTCATGCCCACAAGCATGCCTCCACCTCGAAAACTACCTCAGCGCTCTTGGGCTGCATCCATTCCTACAATCCTCACCCACAGTGCCTTGAATATTCTGCTCTTGCCCTCTCCTACCCCTGGGCTTGTGCCAGGACTAGCTGGCAGCTATCTGTGTTCCCCTCTTGAGCGATTCCTCGGGTCAGTGATTATGAGGAGGCATCTTCAGAGGATCATACAACAGGAAACGGTACGGTTTCAGTTTGAAGGGACCTGTGCGTATGTGACTGCTCCATATCATTCAAATTGGGCACAAACTGAAATGTTTAAAATAAAATAACTGTTTGCTCTTAGAGTTGTGCTGTACTTCTGATTTTTGCAATCTAAAGTATCAAAATTTAGAGAAATCATTCAGTTCCACTTCTTTTCCACACAAATGAGATGTGGATTAGATGCTGTTTGGTGAGGTGAAATTTGATAACTGTTAAAACAGCAAGTCTGTGACCAGACTTTCAGATGCTGTGGGTTCTTTGGGTTTAGCATGTCCATTGGGAGTTTGCTAGAACAGCCATAGTTTTAATGTGGATACCACTCCTTGGCAGGATTGCCAGAGAAGTGAGTTACCAGTTAATTGTTAACTACTCAGTCCAGAATGTTACTTTAGGGTTTGGGACAGACCAATGTGCCTCTTCATTCCTGTGGCATGGATTCAGTGACAGAGAAAGAAACCAAATCTGGCATAAACTTAATTCTCAAGGCAATTTATTAAAATACTGTGTGTTTCTTTCTGGAAAGAGGGGTTGATCACTATGCTTTGGGGGAGGGAGTGAGTGTGTGTGTGTGTGTGTGTGTGTGAGTGTGTGTTCATGCCATTTAATGAATGCCTAATTGATTGTGAATCTCCTTCTTATGCAGCTACAGTTAATAAACTCCAATGAACCAGGTGTAATTATGTTTAAGACGGAGGCACTGAAATGCAGGGTTGCTCTCAATCCCAAAACCAACCAGACCTTGCAGCTGAAAGTAACACCTGAAAATACAGGACAGTGGAAATCAGAGGAGTTACAAGTTTTGGAGAAGTTCTTTGAAACAAGGGTATGTACTGAAATCAAGAATGTTGTTTTTGTGCGTTGCTTTTAATCTCTGGTGTTGAGTGGTCCTGCTGACTTTCACTGGCATGTATAAGAGCTGCAAAATGTAAAACTGGCAGCTGTGCATGCTGGTTGCATATTAAATGATATATTTATTATCTAAATAGGCACTACTAAATAGTGTCTTTCTTTAGGTTGCAGGACCACCTTTTAAAGCAAACACCCTGATAGCCTTCACAAAGTTACTAGGGGCTCCCACGCACATCCTCAGGGACTGCGTACACATCATGAAACTGGAGCTGGTAAGTCAACTGTTCTATTTATTTAGCTCACCCAACTTTGGTTATTAGATTTTTGAAAAAAAGCTGTTGTATCTTTATCTACAAACACATGAATTACTCTAAATTTATAGATAAGTTAATTAATGTTTTTGGAGAAGTTCTCATTTTACTACTAGCTTTCTTGGAAATGCTCAAAATTTCTCATTTAAGCTAATGATTTTAAGGAACTGCAGACATGTTACTGCACAACAGGCACATGTATAGGCTGACCTGAATCTTTCTGATTGTGTTACTGTGCTCGGTTCTTTCAGAGTTACTCTGATTTCTCTAAACCTGGCAACATCTGCAGGTTTAACTAAAGAGGCACATTCTACTTTGTGGTGCTTCCCTTTTTCATAGCTGTGTATGTCACTGACATGAGACCTTCGCTGTTCTTTCTCTGTGCTGCTCTCTGAACAGTTCCCTGACCAGGCAAGTCAGCTGAAATGGAACGTGCAGTTTTGTTTAACAATCCCTCCCAGTGCTCCACCAATTGCACCTCCAGGAACACCTGCTGTTGTGCTGAAATCCAAAATGTTGTTTTTCGTAAGTAGAGATATCTGTTTTAAAATTCTAACCCTGCATGTCTCTTGAGATCGTCATGAGTTCATAGCGAAGCATAAGCCCACTGTATCTGACAGCTGTAATAGCTAAAAGTGTTGTGCTGTTTGGAATCCTGGATTTGCTTGGATCTCTTTTGTAATGAGTTCAGTTCATATTCCTACTCTCCTTCCTTCTAAAGCACAGCAATGCCTTGTGTTTTGTGTTCTTAGAGAGATGTTGACAATATATAAAGTTCAGCTCCCTCTGGGCTGCATCTTCAAGTGCTCAACTTGTGGGTGTTTAGTTCTTCTTTGAGGCACTAACCACCTAGATTGGGTGACATGCACATTAGTGGTGCTAGAAGAGGAGAGCAGGGATGAGATGTTCAGAAAAAATCTACATTAGTGTTGTGCCCGAGGCAGTGCTCACTGTGGGGTGCTTTAGAGAATACAATAGTCTCCACCTGATTGATAGAATTGTTATAGAATTGATGTCTGAAAACAGGGGGGTGGAAGTATATGCTGTCTGTAGGCCTGGAGTGTTTTAACTATATCAGAAGTTGCACTGAAGTACGTGGTCATTCAATTTAACATGCTTTTTGGGTTGTTTCCCCACAGCTTCAGCTCACACAGAAAACAACAGTCCCACAAGAAGCTGTTAGTATTATTGTCCCAATTATTTATGATATGGCTTCGGGTACAACGCAACAGGCTGACATTCCCAGGCAGCAGAACTCTTCTGTTGCTGCTCCAATGATGGTTAGCAATATTCTAAAGAGGTTTGCTGAACTGAATTCACCACGACCAGGTACTGTACATGTCCAGTAGATACATTCTCTTCACCCAGCCATCTGTGACAAATCTCCAGTGTAAAACTTAAACCTCTCTTAAGTCTGAATTCTTCTGGGTTTCTATCTTATTTCTTTAGTGGTTACAAACTCCTGTTGTGACAGGCAGTACATTACTTAATAGGAAGTATTGGCAGCACAGCAGAAGGTTGCACTGATGATTCAGCCTGGGTTTTGCTGCTCTGCCCAAGTGATAGAATGCACCCACCTCTTGTTGGCCCAACTCTTGCTGCTCAGTAAGAGTCACACTTTTTGACAAATGGGCCTAGAAGGAGTCACAAGAAATATGCTATGGCCAAGTGTCAGTTTTCATGGTTAATTATGAATTTACTCAGCTTGACAGTAGAATATAAAGGGATGTTAAAATAGTTATCAGAACTTGTCCATGTGCTGTGAATGATTTAAAAGTAATTGCAGTGGTTGTATGCTCCTTTGTCAGTGTGTCCACTAGCAGAGGTGCATACAGTTCTGTCCACCAGACGTGCTGTGCAGTGTTTGAGCTAGGTTGTTCTGAGTGTTCATTGGCCTGTAGGTAGTGCACCGTGAGCAGCACTGTACTTTGCTTTCCCTCTTGTTTGTCATGCCTTTTTTATTAGTAGCTAAAACATGGAAGAACAATAGCAGGTTCTTTGGGCAGCATGTTGTCTGTAAGCAGTGGTTTGGGATCCTAATACACAGATGGCTCCTAAGAACAGTAATTTTCAGTTCTGATGAAGAACACAATTTTTCCAATAACCCAGTGAACAGATTGAAGTTGTGAATCCAGAGATTGACTCTTACTTCTCTTTTGTATAATTAATCATCTCGTTGTTATGCAGTAATTTTAACTATGCTTGATGGATCATTTCAATTGGTAGAACATGAACAATGTTTACCTTAAGTGGGTGTGGATATGCATACATTTCTGAAACTTGTGATGGGATTTAAATTAATACTCACTTTCTGTTTAACATGTAGTGATAGTGTAGGTAAATAGGAGAGAACATAGCCTTGAGGGCATGTGGAGTTCCCTGTAGGAGTTCTGTATGTGGAAAAGAGCTGTTATTTGTATAGCACTTTTATTTCAAAATACATTATCTAAACCTCAGGCGTTGCTTTTGGAAGGTGCTTCCCCCCAGAGTTCGTGTGGTATGGGGAAGGGTAGGTTCTTGCTTTGCTGTTTGTTATTGCCCTGAGTTGTGTTATAAAGTAAATCCTCCACAAAATACCACAGGCAGAGCAAGTAACTGTCAAAGCTGCTCTAGAGATGCGAGGTGAGATGAGTTCTAATGGTCACTAGATAGATCAAAATGGACAATTTTTGTTTGTCATGCAAGTTTTGAAGCAATTTTGGAATCCAGTACAGAGAGCTAAGTATAGACGGGGGAAAAAAGCATAGGAAAAGCATTGGAGCCACAAGCAGAACCTTGTCCAGGCAAAGGAGAATGTAGCTGGATGAGCAGAGGAATTTCTAGTAGTCCTTCCTCTGACTTCCAAAAGAAATAATGAGTCTTTATGATGTTGTTTATTTCCACCATCACCTAGCAAAAGTAGGATCTTCCTTGAGGACACTTGAAACGCAATTTCCTCTGTTCTTATTGTCAAAACATACATTATTATATCTGATCAAAGAGAAAAAGAATACCTTCTTTTCTTCACCACTGAAAGGTGGTAGAAGAGCCAACAGATGAAAGTAGATAGCTGGGAGATTTCTCTTAAAACAGCAGTACATGGGAGATCCCAGATGTGTGTCCTTTCTAGTCTGCTGCTCCTTTCTCTTCTGCTGCTCCTGTGCTGTACCCAGGATTTTCTGACTTTCCTACCTGTTAGCTCTCTGCTGCACTAATTGCAATCTGCTTGGTTAAGGGGATTTTGCACTGCTTGTCAGGAAGGACCAGGGCCTCCCATCGTGCACAGATGATGTTACTGGCACTGTCATTGTAACCTGGAATCAGTGTTGCCTTGTTCTGGCTGTATCTTTTTTACCTTTCTCTCTTTGTGAGGAAGTATTTTGTATTCAGCTTAATTTTCCTCTTAATAAAATGGTAGTGCCTGAAAAGTAAGTTCTTTTGAAAGAGTTTTCTTTTCAGATATGTGGGCAAACACATTCTGCTGTGTTTAACAGTAAAATGTTGACTCATTGTGAGTACACATTGTCTGAGACCACTTTACTTGTGACTCCATGGGAGAAAATACTTTACTTTGGGGAAATACTTGTATGAACTGAGAGGAAATCGATGCCCTGGAATAATAAGTTTAAACTGTAAATCCAAAACCTACAGTATGTAGCGGACATCAATCTGGTAAGGAAATTAAAGTCCCTATGGATGCTGGAGGTGACCCTTAGAGAGGAGCTCAAGGGATTTGTGATGATTCTTAAAGCACTTCACGACTAAACACTTTTCAGTATCCGATTTTCAGTGATGCAGTGGATGGTATTTAGCCCAGATTTGTAGCTTTGATATGATAATGACTTGCCCAAAATAATCTTAGGAATCCCTAGTCTGGCAGTTAAGATTAATGCATCCCACCAGGTTCTGCTCTTATCTCTTTGCTCACACTGTTGCTCCTTCAGCAGCAAAATTCAGTGTATTCTAATTGATATTTCTTGAAATATGCAGGAAAAATTCAGCCCAGTGACCAGGGTACAACAGTGGCTATTAATTGTATTCTCTCAGCAGGAAACAGTAGATGAAAATCACAGCTGCCTGTTACTTCACCTTTTGTTGTTCTTATTTAACCCTTCTGCTTCTGTCAATTTTAACTTCTTTAAGCTATTCAGAATGTGTGTGTTTTTGTCAACAAGTGATGGTATTAAAAACTTCGAGGTAGCTGTGGCTGGTTTTTCCTCTCAGTATTGAATCTCAACTGTTGGAAACAGAAGTCCACTTGCTCTGTATTTTATTTTGCAGTTTAAATGTCAAGGTTGAAAAACAGATTCCTGACTGTTTCCCAGTCTTGGAATTAGAAATGTTTCCAAGACTAAGCTCAGGACAGAAAAGATCTTCCAGCTGTTTCAGACTTGAGTCTTTCAAAACGTTTAGTTTCTACTCGTAATCAATAGTAATAAAACTTGAAAAAGTTGGGTTATTTTCTTTGTAAGATGTGATGCTCTTAATTAATAACATACAGAAAAAATCGGACCACAGTCCAATGTGCAATCAATTCTAGCATAGATTCAGTCTGACATTCAGAAGTAATTAGAAGTTAAGAGCTACTTGCAATTGCATCACCAACAAGAGCAGTCCTGCTGGGAAAGCTACTTCAGTTGTAACTCCCACTAATCCCGAGGTCCCTGGAGGTCGCTGGGGTTTGGGAGTCACCCTGGGCTCTGCCCTGGGGGCTCAGGGGGCTCAGTGAGGAAGGGCTGTGGGGTGTGGGGCTAACCTGTCTCTTTCCCCTGCTCCAGAGTGAGGAAGGGCTGTCCGGGGCGCGGTGCTAACCTGTCTCTTTTCCCTGTTCCAGGTGAATGCACAATATTTGCAGCCGTTCGTGATTTGATGGTTAATCTTACGCTGCCCCCTGGGGGGCGTCCCTAGACACTTTTAAAAGAAGGCTGAAAGTGAGACAAAACAGCAAAAAAAATTTAAAAAAATAAAAATAAAGCCTTCGGTTAAAAGAGGACGTTTTAATTTTACCTTTTTTTCTAAGAGCTAACTATAAACTGGCAAACTTTCAGGGATGCACTTTCATCACATGAGTATCACCACGACTTTTGTATAGTGCTGTTGTATAGTGTGTTTTAATGGGAGACACTTCAGACTAGGTAATAGATTGAAGTATCAGCTTGCTGGTAATAGATTTAATATTCTGTTTTATACTATAAAGATTATGAAAATGCCAAACTTGTTTGTTTTTCTGTTTTTCTTATGTTTTGGTGTAATAGTCTTTTTTTAAGGCAGGTCTGTCATTTTTGAATACTGTAAAACTGTGACAAACTTTATATTGAAGCTGTATTTTAATATGACTGCTTTGAATCCTTAAACAATTTATTTGGGCTTGTTGTAAACATGTCCCCAAAAAGCAATATTTAATAAACTGGATTAAAAAATCTTAAACTGGATGTTGTATCATCTTAAACTTTATTCTTCCCCCTGTAGCCACTGATCAGATCTCTTATGTTCACACTTCCTGCACTATCTGTACATGTGATCTTGGTTATACATACACACACATGTGCTGCTAACTTAAAAACCCAAACAAATCTTTCTTTATTTATCATCTGGGTTCGGTTTGTTCCAAATCAGAGTAGAACAGAGTTTGTTCATTTTCCTGGTTTCATTTTACTGGTAAAAATAACCAGTAACTACTTAAAATAGTGCTTCATTTCTTATACCAGAAACTACATCTTTTCTGTCCCAAAAACAAAGCTTACTGGAAGAAAGAACCTTTTGTCATCTGTCATGGAGTCTGTAATAACAGACTCGTGTCTTATTGTAGAGGCAGGTAAGGTAGAAGCTGGACCTGCATACCACAAAATTTGAGAGGCTGATCCAAGGAAACAACCTCACACTTCCTGAATTGGATGTTTGTAGATAACTTTGTCAGTAATGACTCAAGGCTCTTGTAATTTAATAAAATGTCCATCCTTAGGAGTTACTTGGTCCTTTAACCATTTATCCTCCTGGATCAGTATTCTCAAATTTTTATGGAGTTGAAGTTGGTTTCCTGACTTCCTACAACAGTGACTTTCATCTGTGCTGCCTCCCTGCCTTTGCAGAGCTCTGGCAGCTCCCTGCTCAGCTGAAGGATGCTTTAAACTAATTTTTAATATCTTTTAGTGAATTTATTCTAGCCTGCCTTGCTGTCTTCAAGGCTTCCTATTGCCTCTATGCCAGTCACAGTGATTCTTTCTTTGAACCTCCTGACACTATGAATCACCTTTTTTTTGGTTGCTGCCCATCTCAGATTTCAGCCTTGGGCCTGTGGTTTGAGAGTGGGTTCTGTGTCACTGCTGCTCTCACCCATGTGCATCTAACAGATGGTTATACAGCTTCTGCTTCTGAAAAACAAAATCCATCCCCTGGAGTGAAAACCTGCAGTTTTTAAATGCTGCTGCTCAATTGGAAAGGGCCCATATTTCTGCCTTTTTACCGCAGAACTGATGTTTTAAAATTGAGAGGTAACACAAGGATGTCTGAAAAAGACTGGCTGTTGTGCTGGTCACTGGTCTGGTTTCGAGGTGGGAGCATTCCCATGCCTAAGATCATCTTCCTGTGACCAGTACCTGCTGCCCGTTGTGGGAAGGGGCAGGGAATGTTGAGTGTGGTGGAGGCAGAGTTTCAGCATTTGGAAATAAAAGAAGGGGAGAGGCCTCCCTATAGGGCAGAGAAAACAAAACATATAACTACTGACAGAGGGTTATGCACTGACATCCAAATCCCAGATGTTGGGAAGGTTGAATTTTGTTTTATATTATACACAGCACTCATAACATACGCCACATTTTAGACATTTCTCCTAAATAATTAAATGCTTAAGGAAAACACTGCTAGTAAAAGGAAGCATTTCCCACTCACCAGACACTTGTTCCTTTCAAAGCAATGATGGTGTATTTACAACTGCAGTTTTGTTTTTCATGTGTATTTACAGCTTCAGTTTTAAGTTTCATTTCAGTCCCTTTTTCTGGCAGACAGATGATGTGACCACCTGCTGCATTGAGACTATTTGTAGATTTCTTCCTTATGGTGAATTTCTTTGTCCATTTATTTCACTGAAAGGGCTGCAGTGATTCCACATCCTTCAGTATTTCTAGAGGTTTCTAAGTTTCTGATCAACCCATCTGTGGGACAAGGATGAGGGCATTGAATTACAGAGAGGAAAAATAGTTCTGAGCTGATTCACATTTCTGGCTTAGAAATGTTAGCCAGTGTCAGGTGGAAACATGTTTTAGGTGCCCAAAAACCCATTCCAAATGGCAGCCATAGATTTTGTGGCTTTCCAGATAACAAACACTGATCCTGTTAAAGGTTTCCTCAAGACAGAAAATAGGGGCAAGGCTTCTTTGAGCCCTGCAAATGCTCAGACAAAGACTGGAATCAAGGTGAGGTTCTGGTGAGGTTCTGGGGGGTTTTGGTTTGAAACTAAGTTTTAATTCTTTGTTATCTTTCCATGTTTGAGTGTTCCACAGGTCGCCTTTGAGTCTGCAGATGTTTTTTAACTGAGTTTACAAAGGCTGCAGGGAAACAAGCTCTGATGATAAACGGCTGAGACAAAACAAAGCTCCATAAAACCAGAAGCTGTTTTTCTTTACGAGCTGCAGTTTGTCTTTAGGCATGTGCTCAGTTTCATCTGTCACTTGAAAGTTACTCTGGTTCGCCAGCATTTTAAAGCAAGATCTTCTCTATGAAGAACAGACTACTAGGAGAATATTGGGGTCATTTTAATCAGGTCTATGATTAGTCTGTCAAAGGTCTCCCTTCAGAAGTTCTGCTACACTGGCCATTTCAACTCAAGTGGTTATAGTAGTTCCCCTGGCCCAAATTTTCCATCTACCACAGAATTTCAGAGGTTTTTAAGGTAAGAATGTATTTCAATAAATTAACGTGTAATTGAAATGTATTAACCATATGTAGCATCGAGGTTGTAATTACCGAGCTGTGACTCTGTGTAACCCCATAATAGCGATGTAATTGAGACTTTCCCATTTAGATTAAATCATGCTGACTTCAAATATGCGACGCTTTTCCGGAGGTGCTCCAGCAGCCGCCGGGGGTTTGCTGCTCTGCGGGTGGATCATTATTTTGGGGAATGTTTTTAAGGCTGAACTTTGGCTCCGGGAGCATCGCACGCCCGGGAAGCAGGTGCTGAGCTGCATGCCACTCTCCCGCGTACTCCCGGCTCCTCACGTCCCTCCAGAGCAGTAATTAATTTATTAATTAAACAATTCTTTGGGAAATGACCCCGCTGGAGGGTCTGACAGGAAGCGTGTGTACGCTGCTCTGGGAGATAAGGGATGGTGAACGGGGAAGGGCTGGGTGGAGGCTGTGCAGAGCAGCACGGATGCGGGAAGCTCTGGCAGCTCCAGCCTGGGCAGCTTCAATCCCTGCCCTGGGAAAGGAGTTTGGAGGGGCTCCAGATGGGCTGGGGGCAGAACCCCTGGAGCAGGGCTGTTCCCTCTCACTTGGCTGTGAATCGTTAAAAACCAATGTGATCACGGACAAAGACTCTCTAACTATTTAAAGTTAGAAATTGAAATGTTTATTCACCGGTGGGCGGCACGGGAGTCACCTCTGAAAGGCGTGGCCGCACAGAACAAGGTTCTTTGCCATCTATTTATTTCCCAAGATTTTACCTATAATACATGTGCATAACCCCAGCACCTCCCATCCCTATTCGATATTAAAATGAGCCCATTAGTCCTTCATGCGTGTGCGACTCTTCTCTTAAATTGGGTTAGTGGTCTCGAAATGGGTCAGTGGTCTCGAAGGATGAAGTCAGGAGAGTCCTTATCAGGTTTCAGTGACCTTCTGGCACGATCCAAGGTCCCCTGCTTCATGATTAATTAATATACAGTCCAGGTGCTGGCCATTGTTCTTACTAGTTTCAGTCTGTTCTTATAATGGTTCGCTTACTCCACGTTCTTCTATACGCAAGCTCATAACAGCAAACAATATAACAATTAGCTCTAGCTTAAACATATAGTAATCATAACCTACCATTTGCCTACCTAACTTACATCTTGGTCATGGAAATTGCTTTTACCCTTAGCCAAAACCTTAACTTTTTAAAATCATGATTCAGCTGGAGACCTCCTGCTCATGGACAATGTATCCCTGCTATGCGGGACAGGGCTCCCACATCGCATTCAGCCTTGTCAAGGACCGGTTTTACTCCTCCTGTGATGCCCCACCTCCACATGTGCCTTTGGAGTAGCACTGAGCCTCCAACCATCAGAGCATTGTGAGTTCCACTTTGTCTTGGTTTGAAAGACAGGTGTCTGCTAAGAAAGGCAGAAGCCTCTCTTTGAAATGGAGAATGTAAACCTCCTCCCTCTAAATAACTATAATTTTGAAATTAAGGAGCTTTCAGACAAAGATATGGGAAATAGGAATAACAGTTTTTTACTAGGAAAATTAAAATAGAAATACAGTATTACAGAGAACAAACCCAAAAACACTGACAGAGTCTGAACACAACCTGACACCCCATCAGTCAGTCAGGGTGTTGGTATCAGTCCCATTAAATGGTGGCTGCATCCTCCTGCAGTGACAGATGTGGTTCTGTTGGAGCAGTGCTCCTGTAGAAGGTGCAGTTTTCCTCTGAAGGTCCAGTGATGATGTGGAAAGATTTGGTTTTCCTCTGGAATCCAGTGGAAAAAGGCTGCTCTGATGTTCCAAATCTCAGATTTTATCTAGGTAGGAAAGGCTTGGCTCCTCCCCCTGGCTGGAGCATCTCCCAGTGGGATGATGGAATTTTATCAGTCATGCAGTGGGACTCAATGGCTCATTAACAAATGATATCTTCCTGGAGGAAGGATGGGTTGTAGAAAATATAAAGAACACTGCCCCACCTGGTTTTAACAGATGGTGATAGAATACATACTTTTGGTCACATCCTGTACTGCAACCTAAGACACACCTGCACCTGGATTCTTGGAGAGCAGCCGCTGAAGGGAATTGTCAGAAATTATAAAAAAGGGGTGTGAATACTCCAGGGTGGGAAGGGGCTTGCTGACATCCCTGCTCTGTGTTAGGGCAGGCAGCTCCTTGGGCTCAGGGGGTTCAGGTAAGGAGAGGTCTCCTCCCTCTCCTCTGCCACACCTGGGGATGTGCCTCCCTCATGGCTGTCTAACCTCTCTCAGGGTCACTGCAGCTGATCAAAAACAGACCAGGAGTCCTACCCACCTCAGGAAACACTAAAATCTCCACATTGTCATCACCTGGTGTGTGGAGGAACCCCATCCTCACCTGCAAAGCCCCAGGACCCCCCGGACCAGGACCAGCCCAGCAGCCTGCCCAGGGCCTTGCTGGCACTGCTGGCCCTGCAGCACAATGATCCTTTCACATCTTTATTTTTGAGGCTTCCTTCATGAGGAGTTCGCTGTTGAAAGCAGCTGGCAAGCTGGCAAAACAGCATTTAAAAGAGACAGAGAAATGCACTCCTGTCCTTTGGAGCTGATTTTGCAGCAGAAGGAGGGAGGGGGTGGCTGAGGGGCTGCAGGCCAGGCTGGGCTCGCTGTGCTTTCAGCATAGATCCCTGCAATGTCCATCCCAAAAAGCAGGGACAGAACCAGCCTGGCACAGGGCTGGGAGCTGTGCTGGTGCCTCTGGTGCTGCTTTGCACATGAGCTCACACCTTGCTGCTTGAGGAGAGGAGTGGACAGGAGAGGACAGGACAGGACAGGATTATTGCAGCTGGAGAAGACCTACAAGGATCTTTGCCTGACTAGTTCAGGGCTGATCAAAGCTTAAATCACATTGTTAAGGGCATAATCCAAATGCCTCTTGAACACTGGCAGGCTTGGGGCATTGACCACCTCTTCAGGAAGCCTGTTCCAGTGTTTGACCATCCTCTCAGTAAAGAAATGCTTCCTGATGTCCAGTCTAAATGTCTCCTGACAGTGCAGGTTTGAACCATTCCCACGCATCCTGTCCCTGGATCCCAGGGAGAAGAGCTCAACACCTCCCTCTCCATTTCCCCTCCTCAGGTGCTGGATCCCAGAAACCTGGGGGTTTTGAGCTTTCTGTGCTTTCTGGCACTGACCCCCTGGAGAACACTGCTTTTGACCTGAGGCCTTGGAGAAGGCTTTCAAATTTGAGTGATGGAGTTAAAATCAGGGGTATGTAGTTAAATAGAAGTGTGTGATTTCACATGGTAGAGGGTTTTAAATTTGAGGTTTTTATAGTATAGTAATAGGTATGGGACAAGATGGAGGATTTTGGGTGGTGTCTGTTTTGGTGTTCATCTTCCTTTTTCTTCATGGGTTCTATGTAGTAGTTTCTGGTTGGTCAGTGTCACACTGAGGGTCATGGGAATTTAGTTATTAGGTTAAAAGTCTAAATAATATAGGTGTTAATTCTCTGTTGAACTGTTTAGCTTCAAGAGACCTTGTAGCAGGTGGATCTTCCTCCATTTTTCCTCACTTCTAGCAGGTGGCTAGAAGTGCTGCTGCACACTCTGTACTTCAGATAAGATAAAATAAACAACCAAGCCTGAAGATGAGAAAATCCATTTCCTTAGTGTATTTTTTAATCCTGGCTCTGAGTGAAGGTAGAAGAGACTGAACAAACCACTGATTAAGTGGTGCAAAACTCGCACCACTGTTACACTCAGGAAGCTGCAGGGAGCTCTGATGTTGACTTTCAGCCTCCTCCAGAGGAGACATACCCAGAGCCCTCAACCACTCCTCACAGGACATTCCTTCCAGCCTTTTCACCAGCTTTGTTGCCCTCCTCTGGACACATACAAGGATTTCAACATCCTTGTTAAACAGATGGATACAGCACAGAGTACAGTGGGATAATCGCTGCTGGCACCTCCCTGTGCCATGTCTGGTGCATCCCAGGATGGGCTCTGCACTCCTGGCTGCTGGAGATTCCCCAATGATCCCTGTCTGCAGGGCTGCCTCCAGCCACTCCTCTCCCCCTTGTATTCACAAGCCCTCTGCTTGTAGAGTGTTGAGATGTTGTGGGAACCTGTCATGGTTTCCACACCCAGCTGGAAAACCACATTGTTCACTGTACATGTGCCCCCACAGAAGCTGCTCCACAACCTGACACCCAGATTATCACACACTGGTGCTGTGGAATAAGAGCCAACACTTTGGCTGATCTGTGTAAACATCAGCTAGCAGGACAGATACATCTTGTTTATTTACATCTGTGCTCTGTCATCCCATCTAAAGGAGAACAAGGACAAGGTAAAGAAAAGAGGTGTTTGTGTACATGTGCCATCAATGATCTTGAAAAAAAAAAGGAAAAAACGGATGTATGCTTTAACTGCTTGGACAGCATGTAAAGCTGGCTGATGCCTAGGGATTTAGCTATGTGAAAATAGCTATTTTGATAACAGTACTGTGTGAGAACTGAAACTTAACTCCAAATACTACTGAGACATCCTCCCCCCACACTGAAGCAGCTGGCTGAGTCTAGCTCAGTCCTGCTTGGCTGTCACCTCAGTGCCCAGAGGAGAGCTGCCAGCTCCAGGCTGAGACCTAACCCCTGTTTGAACCCAGCTCTACCCTTTCCACCTGCTCTGCGCTCAGAGTTCAAGTTTTCCAGTTCAGCTCTCGGTTAAGGTGTCAGGACATCACACCAGAAGCTGCTGAGTGGCTCTTCCAGCACCATCCCAGCAGCTGCTGCTGTGGAGAATCATCCCTTGTGTTCTCCACCATCACAGAGCAGCCAGGCAGGAGTCAGCCCAAATAGACCTTGGCTGTTGCCAGGTGACTCTTAGCACCCACAGTGGTCCCACTGTTAAATTTTCTGCTTGGCAGGAGTCCAAAGGGTGGTCTCTGTTTGAGTGTGTTTTCCTCTGCTAGATAAAGTGGGCCAGGCAGGGGACTCCGGCTCGCTGTGCAGAAGCTGCAGGACAGGAAGATCCCTGATTCCACGTGGGACTGCTCCAGTGAGATCCCTGCAAGCTGAATTGGCTCAGGGTGGGTGTGGAAGCATTTGGGTGAGAGTCAGTCAGGGATGCTTGTCCCAAGAACCCACACTGGATCCTGTCCCTCTCCCAGTCCCTCCCTTTCACAAAGCTTCACGATGAATGTACAGGTGTAATATGCACATTCAGGGGAGCTCTGGATGCTTGGAAACAATAAATTCCTTATGATTTCTGTGGGCTGGAATTTACCTTGGAAGCTACTGTTGAGCTGGATAGTTCCTTTCCTTTAATGGTATCTCACAGACAGGGACGATGGCAATCTTTAGAAAGAAATTGTTTTCTATGCTCTAGGTGCCCAGATCCATCCATAGTTGGATGAATTCATAGTCAACTTGAATTCATTTTAGATTTGAAAACACTTGGTAGCTGTGGAATCAGGTTTGTAAGTTGCTTTTCTTGACACACTTTTGCATTTGTTTTTCTGCTTTGTTTTGTTGCAGATGGGTGGCTTAAAAAAGCCCAGAGTTTGCCTACACACCTCCTGCCTCTTGCTTGCTGCACAGCTTGGCACAGCGTGGTACCATCCATGTGCAATTCTTACCCAAGAGTCAGCTGCTCAAACAGGGAAAGATTTCTGAAGATTTTCAGGGATAATGTTGAAGGAATCAACCTTTTATTCAAACACTGTTGTTTGCAGCATGCAAATAGCACATCCTGGGCATCCTGGAAGAGGATTATTCCCTGTTTTTTCATTTATTTCAAACCCCAGTGGCATTCACGATGAGGTAGTGACTTCAGACAGAGTTTGCTGAGGCCTGAGGTGACCCATCAGCTGTGTGGGTTTTGTGCAAATTTATTTGGCTTGTGGGCAGATTAAAGTTTTTGGGGCAGTGTGGTGGAGCACAGCAGCTCTCCTCCATCCTTTTAACTTTAGGACTACAGACATCAGCAGAAAGTCACAGAGGTAACCCTGACCAGAGTATTTCCCAAGAGTCCTCTTTCCTTTCACAACACCCAGCACTGCACAGCCCTACACTGTGCAGGGTGTTTGTGGGCAGCAGTGCCAGAGCTGAGCTCAGCACTGCCATGGCCCTGCAGGGGCACTGCTGCAGCTCTTCCCTTCTGCCTGGGGGACTGGAGACTTCAGTGAACTGCAGTGTGCCTCAGAAATCAGAGTTTCTTCTTCCTCATGGCCAAAGGGATTTAGGAGGGAGACACGAGATTCACTGTGTGCAGCGCAGGAGGAGTCACTGCTCATAGAGCTGTAAAAAGAAAAATAAAACAAGGTGCTCTGCTTTGCATTCCATAAGAAATGTAGGACTGGCAGTGCCCTCCTGTGTCTCCAAACCCAGATCCATTACTGGCAAATCTGCTGTTTAATTACAGGCTTTTGCCTAAATTCCCAAGTCCTCTGTATCCCCAGGGAGGAAGGCTCGTGGAGATCCTCACTGTTCTGGGTTTTGTCTTGCACTACAGAGATTAAGTCAGCCAGAGAAAGCTGTGAGCATGGGGTGATATTTGTGAGAATCCAAGAAAAAAAAAATGCCCTTTTCCCGTTTTGTTTCAGTCCCTTTGGGCAGAGTTAGGACCAGAGTCAGGCAGCTGATCTTAAGTTGTGATTTTGGAAGCACCTGGCTTCTTTCTTTGGCACAAAGAACAACAACAAAACCCACAGCTCTTTCAAAAACTGATCTTAAAGTTAATGAGGAGCAGAGGGAGGAGAGCCGCAGGGACTGGCCCAGAGGTGCCCAGTGTCCTGCAGAGGGCTGGAGAGAGGAACAGCCCCTGGCTGCTTCTTCCCTCCTTCCCCGTGGCCTCTCTTCCAGCCCTGGTACTGGGACATCTCCCTGCAACTGAGAGGGAGCCAGAATATCCTTCCTGCATCATTATTTTCCTTCAGTGCTTTCCATACCTTAATTTTTTAAGGAAAGAGATCAAAGTCTTACTCTGTTTCTCTTTGGTTTTCCAAATTTTTCTCCCCAGCTGAATTGCACAGGGATTCAAATTTAAAAAAAAATTAGGGAAAAAAAAAAAAATAGAAGTAACTTCCTCCATCCCATCCCAAATCTTTGCCAGGTGTCCCATGTTGCCAGTGCAGGCTCAGCCTAATTCAGGGAGTGGCAGAGGGCAGTTGAAAGCTGATGAATGAAGATCAGCTCAGCTGTGCAGGAACAGGCCAGCCCTTGAGAATTCATTCATGTGTACTCCTGAGTGAGGGATGTCCTAAAGAATAATGTCCCATGTATGAATACTTAATTCCATCAGAAGAGTCTTGTCCATTTCTGCTACTCCAACCCTTGCAAGAGATGCAGATTAAAAAGGACTTTCTGAAGGATTGGAGTGCAGAGGCTAAAATGCTTTGAAAAACAGAAACATGACTAAAACCAAATTTTAACTGAGATCTGAGAGGAAGAGCTTGAAGAGAAAAAAAATGGAGTTAAGAATGTCAACGTGTTTATTTTCCAGCTAAGATTAAGCTGCATGTTACTGGGAAATTAGTAAAGGAATTTGTCAGTATTTAAAGACTTCCTCTTTTTAGAATTTTTCCCCTCTGCCAAATAGTTAATTCAAGCTACAGTAACCAATTACTCCTACACAGTGCTGGAAATGATGGCAAGTAGGACTTGTTTCACCACTTCCAACAATCTGAATATTTCAACAGCTGTGGAATTTTTAAAGAATCTAGTCTGCGGTGTGAAAGTGGCCAAACACAGGGTGGGAAGAAGAAATGAAGGTGATTCCTGTACAGATGAATTACTGGGGACCTCTGGGTTAACAGAAAAAAAAGCAAACAAAGAAACAACAAAACAAAACAAAAACAAAAAAACCAACAACAACAAAAAAAAACCAAAACAAAAAAAAAGGGGGGG
>VXBI01000151.1:541353-558012 GCA_013397375.1 Toxostoma redivivum | reverse complement strand
GGGGGGGGGGGGGGGGGGGCAGAGGAGGAAGTAAACTGCAGACTGGTTGTTTGTGCTGTTGCAGTCTGGACAGTCTGTCCCAGACAGGAAGTTGGTCTCATGACAAGATCATGACTCCAGTTGTGACAGCCAGAGGCTGCTTTCCAGAGCGATGCTCCCAGGATGGAGTGGTTGGTCTGGCATTTATCCCCTCTCCAGGAGCCCAGGACAATCCAGCCCTGCCCTGGAATGGCTGGGGAGGCTGTCTTGGAGGGAGCACTGCCCTGAAATCACTTTCTAAAATTTCAGGCTTTTCACTGCTGTTTGGGCCCTGGGGCAGTGTGAGGAGTCAGCCCCTCTGACTCCCTCTGTCTCCCCTTCAGTGCTGACTCTTCCATTCCCGTGGATAAAACATGGCAGTTAAGGGACAAAGGTGACATTAAAGTGACCCTTGTGCTGCAGGCTGGTGCTGAGGCTGTTACACTCCAACAGTACTATTTGTGTCCTGCTTATTTTCCTAAGTCACTTGTGCTTACTTTTGATGGATTATTTTGTTTTCCTCCAGAAGTAGCACACGTCAAAGACAGATTCTGGTCAGCATCACCTGGAGGATGATAGTGGTATAGGCACAGTTTTCCTTCAGATGTTTCTTGTGGACTTCTTTTTTTGGTGGGTGTATTCCTATTCATCTTCTGAATTTATAAATCTTCATTTTTACAAAATATTGAGCATACCTTTTCTTTGGTTTTTTTTTTCAAATCTCCTTTAAAATATGGAAAGAGCTTAAAAATATTTTCACTTTTTATTAAAAGTACTGTTTTTAATGGGGGGAGGAAGCTTCTCCCAAGGTTTCATTTATAAATACCAATATAACAATGTGTGTGCATGCAAACATGCAGGAAGGAGATCAAAACCATTTCATTTATAGAGAAAGCTTATCTTAGTTTGTGCTTTTTCCAGTTAAGCCTCCTCACCCCATCTGCTTCTCTGCATGACTGACAGCTGATTGCACTTCCTATTTCTAGCCTGTTTTCCTGTCAGGTTATCCAGAGCTGTTTCCATTTGGGTGCCACCAGGCTTCCCTGGGGAACACAACCCCATTCAGCCATGGGGCAGAGCCTCCCTGCTCCCAGGGAATCTATCACAGCCCAGGACACAGCTCCCTGGAGATTTCCAGAGGGGAGAACTGCACATTCACCTGTGGGGCAGAGGTGGTTTCAGGCTCATCTGTCTCCAAAGGAGTCAGAGCTGCTCTGGATTTGGCAGCTCTGCTACAGGCAGCACTGGCACAGAACTTGGCTGCCCCTTGGTTCTGCAGCCTGCAGAAAAGTCATGATGGGCCCATGGAAAATAATTGGTACAGCTGATTTTATGTATTTTTTCTCCCCCCCCTTTTTTTTTTTTCTACAGCAGAGACTAAAAGTGACAGAAATAGTTGAGAGCTGTTTTCTTTCCAAGCTGATGCTGTACCACAGTCAAGATTTTGGTTGATCACTTGCTGTCGGGTATGGTTGGAGCCCCCACTTAGCTCTCCAGTGTTCCAAATGCTCTGACTGATCACTCAGGTATTGCAGCAGACTTCTTTTTATATCAATTGCTTGTGTACTTGGACCATGCCATTGTAAAGAAGTATTTAAAATACAAGGGTTGATCAGGTGAGTAGATTTGGCAGCACTGAAGTCATTCAAGTCTGACTTCAATGCTGGCCATCTAAAATACTGACCAGCTAAAATACTGTGAATTTATTTATCTTAGCCACTGCTTCTATGTCTCTGGCCTAATGAAAAGCATATGCTCACTAGATTAAGGACATGCAAATTTGTCATCAAAAATTCATACACTAGAGCATAATTAAGTGGAATGTGACTGCCTTTGTAATTTTGTGCAACCATCAATTTTGTTCCCCTTATGAAACATTTTATGATGTGTATTCATGCCAAAAACTGAGCTATGTATTTTTGTTGATGTTAGGTGACATCAAGAACAATACTAAATTTGATTGCCAGAGTCCTTTGGTGTCCAGAATCCATCCTTCAGCAACAGAGAAATTTCTTTAAGCTCTGAAAGCACACTAGCAAGGCAAGTCCCCGTTTAGGGATGGATTTATATTCTAGGTGCTGTCCTCAACCATTGCAGAGTACAGATGCAGTACATGCTTTTTTGACCTAGTCTAGAAAATAATTTGTGAGAGTTATTACAGAGAAACAGGAGAATCTCTATACTTCCAGAGCATTGGAAGTCCCATGCATTCCTGCTTTTAGACAGCCTCATCTCCTGCCTGTCATGCACAGACACCATCTGTAGCATCTGATTTTCCAGCAGCTCAGGTAGGAGAGGGCACAGGAGCAGACTATTTGGATGTTTGGTTTTGTGCCATCTATCAGTTTCTGTTCTGTTTATTTGAGAGGAACGTGGCCACCTGGGTTTTCAGTCCCCTGTTTCTCATCCCGGGCAGGCAGGACATGTTGCACAAGTCTGGGCAGAAACACCAGGGTGGTGATTTCACACTATGGGCTGTAGGAGCCCTTTACAGTTCAGTTCCTCCACAGCAATGGTCTGCACTACTGGCACAACAGGACAGGAAAGAAACTTCTGGGTTACCCATTTTTTTCCAAGTTTCTTTTGTTCTGACAGATTTGAAATCTGGCAGCTCCACTCCCATCTGGCTCCTTTTCTGTCCTGCAATACTTTTGTGGAAATGTTCTCCCTGATTCTACAAAGATGAAAATTCCTAAGAAGATGGTTTAGGGCCTGCAGAGGGAAAAATAAATGCAGGAGAGTCCCAAACTCTCAGTTGAACAAAAAAATATTTTTTTCTTTTAAGAGAACATTTGTGACTTTTAGTTCAATGCACCCATTTCACCACAGCCAAAAGTTGTGTCAGTATAGGATTCAGAATGGCATTGTTTAGGAGGGTTTTTGTTTTGTTTTGAGACATGCTTATCCCCTTACCTAGACTCTGGCAGTGTGCTTCTTAGATCCAAGAAGGGTGACCTATAAATCTCAGCAGCCACTTGCCAGGTTGCTCAACATTTGCATTTCAATGTCGTTTCTTCACTTCCACTTCCTTTTTTTAGATATAACATTTACACATTTCAGATCTGCTTTAGGCTTCCCTTGCCTGTGTCTTGCTACAGCTGCAAGAACTCTCAAAGTTGCCATTCCTGCCACAGAGAAATCTGGAAAGTTTATGCAGGCACAAAGGCTGATTGTGCCTCCCTCTGTCAGGCTTAGACTTTGGGGCCTTACCTAGAAAAAGTAGCATACTGGCTCTTCAAAGAACCCTTCATTTTATGGTTTATTTTCTCTTTTAACCTAAGCATCAAATTCTGACCCAGGATTCTCTCCTTCTTCAGAGATTTCAGCACTTATTGAGAACAGCTTAGGTACACCCCAAGCCAAATAGTGGACAACATAAGATCAAGGTCTGAAGAAGACTCAAATACACATCACCCTTTGTGCCAGAGGCCAAGCTCCCCAAAGAAAACCTCTCTTTGGTGATCAGATCACTACTCCAGCAGCAGTTGCATCCTAAATCCCACTGACAGCACTCTGTGGAGACTGTCCTAGCCTGGTGAAAGTTGCTCACTGCCAAATATTGCAAAACAACCCTCCTGCCCTTCTCACTTTGAACACACAGGATCCCAATACCAGCTGTTATTTTCCTTGCCTCCCCTTTCTGCCTTGGCTTCTCCCTGTTGTCTTCCTTTACAGAACTTCAACTGACAATTTCTCTGCTTTCCTTACAGCTGTGCACAAAACCTATGATTTCTGCCATACCACATAAATCTTCTTACAATTTATATTCTTGGGATGATTTAAATTTTAAAGAGAACAATCAAGAGCAGGTCTGGTAGTGTTGATGGCACTTCCATTCTAATTAACTTAATTCTAAGTATGGAAAGGCTATTCCTGGCTCAGTGATCAGAATTGTAATTGTCTGTTTGATTAGCAGTTATGGACCAATATTGGTGTATAACAAAGCGTGTCTGGCTTTCCTAGCTCAAACTAAAGTACAGGGGATCTGGAGTGGTTCAAAATGCAGCCTGTGATGCACAAAGCATTTGGTATTTAAGACACAGCACACATGACAGTGCTCAAAAGCATCTTTAGTACCAGCTGGAGGCACACAGCCATGAGAAGGAACAAACGTGGTACTAACAGAAGTGGGAATTGCAATTCGCCCTTCAAAGTAGTCTAAGACCAGCTTTAAAAAGTAAAATTAGAGCCTCCACCAGCAGCTGGGAGAGAGCTGACAGGCAGGGATCATCTCAATGGCAGGTCCTCAATTTAAACAAATTCTTCACTGCCACCTTCACACTACTAAAATACAACTGTTAAATACTTGCCATTAATTACACAGTGCCTTTAAGCAACCAGCTCCTGTAGAACTCTGTACCAGTATCTGAAGTGGACTGCTAATCTGATCAAACCTCTGAATCCACTGTTAGAGATGATAGAATTGTTTAGATACTGCACTGGGAATATTTAGCTACTGTATTAGCAATAAATCTAATCATAATCATTGACATAATCACTGTGTCCTACTTCTCACACCTGGCTGAGAGCCTTCCCTTGACTACTCTGTCATGGTGTTGCAGAATGTTCGATAATTACATTCCTGTCAGAGAAACTGCCAGTGCAACTCTTCCTTTCCAGCTACTGGCATCAATCATCCAGATTAACTTTATATGCCATTAAAAGTAATTTCAAGTGACTGTAACATATACTGAACTGGATTTCTTGGACTCAGGCAGACCTGCAATTTGCTCATTTCAACCTAAATCACTGTCCAGGATCTCCTTGACATGAGCAACTTCAATGCCCCCAATTAAGACATTCCCAGTAAATGAGACTAATTCAGTGAGAACATCTTTTCTGGAAGTGGAACAATTATCTCCTAACAGCAGAGAAAGTTTATCACATTAGAGGGCAAGATGATAAAAAAAGTAGTTTCCACTCATGCTGCTGTAAGTCTGGAAGATCTCCTTTTACCACAAGAGCAAATGAGTTTCTAAGAAGGAGGTAGTTCTAAAAAAAATCCAAGCCAGAGATCAACCACTTGTTTTAACTACACTCACTATTTGGTTTAGGAAAATCCACACAAGATAATCTTTCTTTTGAAGGACAGTTAAAACTAAACTGCTGCAGGCTTAGGGCCACTGTCACACATCAGATGCTGTCATACCTGCCCAGGTCAGCTGAACAAATCCTAATCAGAAGTAGCCAGATCTAAAAAGCCACAAGGAATAAATGCACTCCAGAACAACTGTTCTTCGTTTTATTGAATGGTTGAAGCAGAACTATAATCCAGGTATACTTAAATCAAGTGTTGGTCCACTCTTATAATCAAAAAGAACTGATTTTTTTAAATAATAACATCAACACAAATGGATGGGACATGAAGCATCATAACAGGAACTTTCAACTGTACGTGATGTTAGACTATGACCAGACTGGTGCTACTTCAGGATTTACAGACTGCACTGTATAGACCAGACACACCAGTGTTACTCACCTCCCAACCAATAAAGTTCTGGGTGATCCTTCTGTGTACAGCTCACCTCTGAGCCATCAACATGAGATCAAAATGCCATTTGTGCTACTAGAGTCCTAGGCTGATAGAAATATTTCTATATTTAGCTATATTTACTGAAGAATATTTACGTTTCTCTCTGAAGTTACATATAACCATTACAAATATTTACATCAAACATTTACAGCTGGTTCATAATATACAAGACAACAATTTAGCTATAATTTCTGATCTTCCAGTGTAAAAGTTTCAAATATGTTGCTATCATAATTTCAGTTTATCTGGTTTGCACAGGCAGTACAGGGCATTTCAAAAACTCATGTTACAAGACTAAAAAATTGAATGATGTCACTTTAATAACAATTACTCCATGGAGTGTTGTTTTGGTTTTTTTAAACAAGCAGATTTCAACTTCTAAATCCCATCTGGTACTACTACTAACATTTAAAACAGTCTTGAAAGGGGGAAAAAGTACTTAGAAATAAATACACCTTTAAAAACTTCCACAATTAACCATGTCAGAATATTTGTTTTCCACATAGGCTAAAGGAGACCTCGCTCTTCATAATCTTCCTGTGCTGAAATACAGTGCAGTTCAATCCATTCTTATCTTCTGATTTGTCATCCTATAAATAATGCTGTCATAGCCAGGATCCATGTTCCAGAGGTTGTAGGAGATAACTATCACAGCTAAAGCAAGACCTATCATCATCCACAGAACAATGTTGAAGATTACAGAGTAGTCGTAGTTATACGGATAGGCAAGGTTATATGGATTTTCTTTGTTACTCTACAAAAAAGAAAATATTTATTACTTTAAAGTGCACACCAAACATCTTGACTGCATCCAAAGTCTGAGCAACCTAAATAAGAGAGATGCACTTTTGTCTAGACAAATCTGATGCAAGGGCACAGAATGCAAAAAAGTAATTATGTGAATGGCATCAGCGGAATCCAAAAGAAGATGACAGGAAAATGAAATCCGAAGTCCTGAACCTGGGGCAGAACAACCCAGGTGACAGCACAGGCTGGGGACTGAGCAGCTGGGCAGCTGCAGAGAGGGACTGGAGCTCCTGGAAGACATGGGGAATAGGAGCTAGCAGTGCCTCTGGAATGACACAGAACAACTGCATCCTGGTCTGTGTCTGGAGTCCAGCCAAGGAAAACATGTTTTCCCACAGCTGGGAGGCAGGACTTGCATGCACTGGGGAGACAACACAGGAAGGCAAATCCTAACAAGGCAGAAGGGAAAAAGTTTCCACCATGAAAGTGGTTAATGCTTTGGAGCAAGAGAGGCTGTGGGACTTCCAGGGATGGACTTCTCAAGAACTTGGGTGGAAAAGAACCTGAGCAACTTGATCTAGCTCCTAAATTAGTCCTGCTTTGAGCAGTAGGTTGGACTGGATAACCTCCAGAGCCTTCCTAAAGTAAAGTTACTGAATGACAAAGTGAAGAATCAAGTAAGTAACCTGCACCCACACCTAAGTCAGCATTTTAGTCCTAAGAAAAAGTTACACCCAGGTGAACCAATACACTTTGGATCACTTTTAATAAATGAGATGAAGAAAAATGTGGCTCTACTACCTGTGAAGCCTGGAGAATGGAGCGAGTCTTCCTTGAGAGGGGAGAGTTAAATTCCTTCACAGCCACCACTTCTACTACTGCATTCCCACCATACAGATTAAACATCTCATCTGCAAACTGGAAAAGAAAAAGTGGTTTAATTAATAGCCTAGTCTGTAGCCAGGAATTAAGCAGTTTTGTTAGCAAAATGTAGCAAAGAAAAGATGTCAGCTTCAGGAACAATTATGGAAAGCTATAAAAGCTTACACTATTTTAGAATTTCACTAACTGCCAACCTTCCCCTGGTTTGCAAGGCCTTTTTCAAACCCCCAGTTACTGTTCAGCAGACTGTGGCTTATGCCTACTTTCTGGGATGAAGCTTACTCTTTTATCCCTTTTACAAAAGGGCCCATCTCCACATCATTTCCTAATTGTGTGTCTGTCACACAACAAAATATTTAAGTTCTCAAACTCCCACTGGAAACTATGAACCTGAATATTTTAATCTGGTCCAAATGTCTACTATTTAAGTGTATTTGCTTAAGGTCAAAGAGGTCAAAGAGCAACGCTTACAGAAGTATTTGGTTTTAACAAATTGATGGTTTTGAATTTTTTCATCATACTTTGGAAACTCTCAAAAGTGACTAGCCTTAATAAAATTTTAACTAATGACTACATAAGACCTGCAGAAGAATTACTTTTTTGAGCACACTGATGGGTAAACAGCAGTTATTTTAAAGTCTTAAAAATTTACATTTACATAGCTTAGTGGGCAAGGGTAAACTAACCACTGCACCTTGGGATAAAGATAGTTCCACATTTCCAAGAGTCTCTTTTTGTGAGACATTCTGGTGTTTTCAAACTAAGGTGTTTGTTTAAGAAAAACAAACATATCAAGTAATGTTGATACAAGGTTTCAATACACCCCTACTCCTTTATTCGAAATATCTAAACACATTGTAGAATCATGCCAACACTTTCCAGAGAGACAAATTGTAACATTCAATTTTATAACTAAACAACAGCATTTTAAAAAACAAATGATAAAAACAAGCACGAGGCAAGCCAGTGCTAATGAAGTTACTTCTTTGTAGTTAAAATAAAAATTATTTTCTTAGTATTATCATGAGTTTTGTTCATTAGGTAGACAATATACCTTTTGCAAAGAGTCTACAAGAATTTGAGAAGCATCCTTGAACTGCTGAGAGTCCTCCCCATAACGCTTTCCAACCTCTTCCAAACCAGACAGTTCCAGGGAATAAAGGTCTGGAGAGTGATCTTTGGCTAAGTGCTTGTGTCGAGACAGCTTTGGCACAACATTGAGACAGAAAGAAGTTAATTCATACACCAGTTACTTGAAAACACATTGCACAAAATCAATTTACTTGGATTAATGCAGCCTCACTTTTTACAGTCATATTCCATAATTAGGAAATGGAATTCTTGCCAACTAAACTAGAAGACGTCTGTAATTGTTTCTTTTTTTAATTCTATAGAAGAAAGGAGATGATCATTATGTAGCATCTGTTCCTAACATGAGGTTACATACACTAAAAAGAAATAAAATACTTATTGACACCAGAATCCTTGTTCTTTAACTGCCATGAAAATAAAACTCAGAGAAAACAAAAACTCGTAACTACAAGACTTAGATACTATCATTTCCTCGTTTGAAGCTGGCCCTGGCTAAGCTCAGTAGGTTGCAACTTCTACCTTGTGTTGTCTATGCACAAAAGTAGTTTATTTGATCTCATCCAATAGTCAGAAAACCAAACCAATACAATCCAAATTATCTCAAAGGAGAGAAGTGACATTCTTGCTTTTCTGCAGGTCAGAATATGCAGCACTGATATTTGCCTGCACAAGACAACAGTATCTGAAAACAAGGAATTTAATACCATCTTCCCAACTACTTAAACTACAGAATTTCTAGCCTGCAAAACAAAACCAAGTTGTTCTACCTCATTTTCTCAATAGCCCTATTTCTCTCCACTAGCCGTAATATGAATTTTTGAGCTTTTCCACAACTCTTTCACTTCAGTAGTTAAGGGCTGCAGCTTAAAGGACACACAGAAAAAACCAAACCAAAATTAAACAAAAATACCCACACACCACTGACCCACTAAAACAAACTCTAAACCACAGCAACAAGACAGCAGCTTCTTAGTAAAAAGATCCTCAGAATTAAAAGCTCACCCCTCCTTTGGAGCATTTCTACCACCATCACTATTCATGGTACAAAAGTCACTCCAGTCTTTTCACATAAAGTGGTATTTTGAAGTAAAATGGTGGGCAGGGCAAACAACATGTTCTTAACTACCATTATACTTCTCAAGTTAGACACCAAAGAAAGCCTCAGCAAATTCTTCATTGAGTATTTCAGAATTCCCCCTGTTCTGACCAAACATAACCCAAAATAATGATGATTAAGGTTCTCATTCACAATTGCAGTGATGGGGCTGAGACAAATAGAATGCATTATTTAAACTGATGGAACCAGCTGATGAACACACTATAACATGTATCACTGGATGCCAAATATCTTTGGTTTCTTTAAAGAAACATCGCTGAAGTTTGTGACACAAGACAGGGGAAAATGTTTCAAAACACCTTACCAGGCTTGCAATATCATGTAGAACTTGAAGCTCTGACAGAAAAAGCAAGTCAACCTGAGGGAAGAGGCAGAGACAGGTATTTCCTTTGATGAAACCCAAGTTAGGGAAATCTTGTTTTGTTGCAAGTATTTTATAACAGTTGTTTGCTACAACATCAGAGCATGCTAGAAGGAAATAACTCAAAGTTACTTACAAAAAAAAAGTTTGAACTTAGTTTAATTCAGTTAGAAGAAATTAGGAGTGGGCTCTTAGGCAAAGAAAGAGGGAAGAAAAAGCAGAAAAGGAGAAAGCATATTAAAAAAGGAATATTACAAAAAAAATCCCATAGAAATTCCCACTGATGAATGTGCTTTACCTCGTTGTTCCTGCTGAGGGAGCTGAGAGGGAGGGAGCTGAGGATGGAGCTGTCCTGGAACAGGCGGTTCCGCAGCTGGCGCAGGGTGACAGAGAGATCCTCAAACACAGCGTTGGCCTTGCCCACCATGTACACCCTCTGCAGGAACAGCCACTGGTTACTGACAGCTGAGCCTCCTGCTCAGTTTCTCCAGTCACTAATAACCAATCATGCTGGCAATCTCCAATCCAGAATTTAATGGGATCAACTGGGTTTGCTCCAGCCACACAAGTGGAAAGAGGGTGCACTATTTTTGGGACTTGTGGAACCAGGAGTGAAGCAATACTCACTTCCTCACTGGGGGCCAGCTGCAACACCACGGGCGTCTCCTCTGAGAACAGAGTATGGATGGCATTTGCAACACTGTCCAGACTGAAAGGAACGGCCTGGAAGACAAAGTCTAGTTCAGATTTTTGGCTTAAACAAGGGCTACTGACCTTAACTAAAAAAGAAAAGTAAAGGGTATGCACGTTGCCAAAGTGACAATAAGTAATAGGAACCTCTGTGCAAAGCAAAACATCACCTGTGTATCTATGAACAGACATTTTATTGATGTGGCAGACACAATATATCCTTAAGAACTCCAAGGGACCATGCCTGTGAATTAAGAGGATTATTTAGGCTTAGAGTATAGCCTTGTTTATCAGTAAAACAAGATCAAAAAATATAGAAGCAATGCAAAAGAGAAACAATCTTAATGGAAATGGAAAGTTATGAACCACAAAAAACTGATGGGTGAAAATATACCAGCAGAAAGACCAACTGCTGAAACAAAAAAGGACGCATTAAAAAACCTAAAAATAGAAGAAATGCTAGCACAGTATACTGCCATTACTGGCAAGCTAACAGAACTGTTAGTTTTTATAAACCCTTACTTGTGGGTTTTATTAAAAAAAGACACAGAATGGCACATTTCCATTCACTACTTAAAGTGTCCTGTGACAGAAGAGGCAATGACATAGATTTAAACCCAGGAATTTTCAACTTAACACAAGAACAAATTTTTTTACTTCAAAGGTGGTCAAATACTGGCAGAGGTTGCCCAGAGGTCATGGGCAACCATGACCATTTGTGTTGTCTCCATTTGTGGAACTGCTCATATCCTGACCAAACACAGTGCTGGTCAGCCTGCTCTGGGTGATTCTGCTTGATAAGGGCATTGGATGAGAAAATTTCCAGAGTTCTCTTCCAACCTAAAGGATTCTCTGTTGCTGTAACAAGCCTGAGAAGCCTTAGCAAAGACAGACAGTGATAGGTAAATGTATTATGTGTTGATTTCTTCTTGATACAATATAATGGAATGGTGTCTCTAAGTGCTGTATTTCACAGTCAAGTACTTGAGGAAAACTCAAAAGACCACTTAGAAGGTAATACAGTACATCAAAAAAATCAACTCCATATAAAATGTTATCACACACTCAGCTGAAGCAAAACACTTAGCAATTCTGATTCTGAAATATTAAATTACCATGGGAAGAAGTGGATTGGTACAAACATTAAAATTAGCAGCCTTTCAAGGAGAACATGCTTTGGTCAAACAAACTGAACTGAACTTAACACAGGAAGCCCCGGGTGATCTCAAGAGCCTCCTACCTTGTACAGATTCCTGACTAGATTGTTGATCCATCTGTTTAGGAGATATACAAACTTCAAGTGAAGTAGGAAATAAGTGAACATCAGGGACTACAGCAGAGAATCATGTGCTTGTCATTAGACCACAGGAGTCCCAGGAACCATGTGACAGTTCCAAATGTGGATACTCACATTCTCAATGGGGTAAGAGTACCCTTTCACAGGCAACTTGTCCACGCCCTTCACTGTCACCAGCACCGTGGCTTGTGGCCGGTGAAACAGATCACCCACGCCCAGCCCAGGCCAGGGGAGGTCCTAGCACATAAGAGCAAAAGAAGTTGTATTTCACATGCAAAGACAAAGAGTTCTTCCCACTATTAAAGCAAAACAACTTATAATCCTATAAATGCCTCTGTGCAGGATAGCTTATTGGAAATTTCATGGGGAAGTGAGTTAATACTACACTGCTTTCATCCTCAGTAATACCAGTCAACCATGAAGGAACTGTTAGTTTAAAAGATGCCAGTAACATCATAACAAAGTCTACACTAAGAAAACATTATATATAATGGATACATGAGGAGTTATTTCCCACAATTAAATTATAAATACTTTAGTCTGTATTTAGTAAGTGAAGACTGAACTTAAAAAACCCACTAACATCTTGGTATTTTCAGTACAAGAAAGAAACAGGCTGGAAAGGAAGGGGAAGAGAGGGATGTGTCAATCACAACAACAGGCAACTAAACTTAAATGTACAAATTTGCACAGAAATATAAAAAGATTTCTTCATAGCTTACTACAATTACAAATCAGTAAGAGCACAGTGGAGGCTACCTGACTGGTTTATTCAGGCACAAAATACAAATTCATCTGTCTGAAAAAAAGGCAAACAGATTTCCCCATTTGTGTAAATTGACATAACTACCCTTTTTATTTTTTTTGAAAGCCAATTTTATTGCATTTTAGAATTAAATGTCATTGACATTATGATTTGTATCACCTCGCAGAAACAAAGGAAAAACCCTTTAAAGCATCAGCAGTGACAAAAATGGGGTTTGGTTTTGTTTTCCTTTAACAAGAGAATACTGAATGACTCTTTCTGAGAATTCCCAATGTAATGGACTAAGAATTTCAAATTCTCTATAGTGGCCTTGCTGCACTGGTCAGTTTCTGTTCCTAGACTACAGCTTTGATGTGAGCTGCAGAAGTGCCTGGGCCCTGCAGTACTCTCCTTACCAGGGCTGGAAGCTGCCCACACAGTCTCTGCCTCAGGGACAGCTTTCAAGAACTCTCAGTTCCAGGGCTGAACTGAATAATCATTCAAACACTTCCTTCCCTGCCTGATTCTATGATTTGAATTAGTAGTAACAGAGAACTATTTCTAAAGGATGCTTAGGACCCATCACAACAAATGAATTCCAAGCTATGGCAAAGGCACAGTGTGAGTATTGGAACACTTTTTTCCATGATAACCATGACATATCTCTGGATGACCAGGATGTCAAATGGACAGAACAGGCCAAACTTCACTGTTTTTCTGGGCATCTTTATATGCAACACACACAATACCATTCAATATATTGGTTTTTCCTGATAAAATAATCAACATTTACTCCTTAGTCATACTACTCATACCAGCTTTTTACTAGTTTGATGACATAAAAAGCAGAATTAATTGACAGCAAGGTATTTTCATATTCCAAACACAGGCTAAGCAGCCTTGCATTCCAACCAGCCTTATCAGACCTCTTCCCTAGATGCTGTATGGAAGAAATGAGAACTGGCTGCCCTCACCAGCACTGTGAGAATGCCTCAGCCTGCAGATTTCAGTATCTGGCTGCACAGACACTGCCAAAGATATCTGGCTATTACACTTTCATCCACTGCTTCAACAGCCACTCATCCCTGCTGAAGCCCAGCAAAAAAAAATTCAGTAGGCAAGATGGAATCAACCCAAGGGCTCCTGCTCATGTGCCCCACTTTAAACATTGCTGAAGTTGTATTCAAATACTTAACGTGCAGAAACACTACCAGAAATCATGTTTCTAAGCTTTTGTATTATTTCCTAAGTAACCAACATACTTGTTCTAACTCTGCTCAGCAGACAGGCTTGCTGACCTGGCAAAATGCCTGCCCTGCCAAGCCACTTCTCAATATTCAGATTACTCAAGAGCAGAGCCGTACAGAGAGCTTGTGTGCAAGAAGAGACAATGGCTCCACAGATTCTCCGTTTGTGAACATGGATGGAGGGGATACAGCACACAGCTGAGTCTCAGAGGAACTGAAGAACAGCATTGGAAAGCCTCTGCAGGCTTCCTTCTACAGCTGGTGACTCAGATTAGCCAGCTAGCACAGCCTCTGGCTGTTCACATGACCCACACAGCTCTACCTTGGAAACCACCTCTGTCAAATCATGCATTCCTCAAGACAAACAGGGCAATATTTTATATATTCCAGCACATGGCAGGAAGATTTGCATCTTGACTGTAGCTTTAGAGGTGTTTCACAATCAAGACCGGGAACGTACTTCTTCAACAGAAAAGCCCATGGTCAATGCAGCAACATCTGGGATCCGCTCGCCTGGAATGGGCCAACTTCCATCTCGGAAAACAACCGACTGAGGTGATCGTAAGATACTGAATTCACCACCATATACACCTAAAAAACAGACATAAAAAGCTGTCAGAGATCCCGAAAACTTCACATAACAGGGGAAAGACCATATTTGAGCTTTCATTCCTTCTTCCTCCCTCCCATGCCTATCAGTTTACAGAAAGCCAGGAATGAGAACTGATCATTTGAATGCTCTGGAATACAAAATAAGGTTTCTATACAGCAATGACTAAGAATGAACAGATCCATATTAACAAAAGCAGAAAATTACTCAAATAACAGCATAGTTCTGTGTAACAAGCTACAAGTAGTCTTACAGTTCAGACCTGGTAAAGTGAATTCTTGGTGGAGCCAGTCAGACTCCAAAATTCTGTGAAGTTCACAAAGCACCAACACAGCTCTGTTTGCTTCCAGGACTGCTTGGCACAGCACCTCTGTTCATGCAGGCAATAGTCAGAGAGAGCCACTGAGCCTAGAGCCAGGAAGTCCAGTGGAATTTGTCAGTGCTGGCTTAAACCAAGCACTGCCAGGACAACCTGGTTCCTTCAGAACAGCTCTGTGTCCCTGCTCTGCCTCCTCCACCTCATGACACCGGGAGATGTTTGTCTTCCTTGGATGCATCATTGGACCTGAGCTGATTGTGTGGAGTCACAACCTGCAACACTGGGTTTTCACTCATCTGGGATCCCCCTTCACTCTCCTCCCCATTTTCTTGAATAGCAAAGCTGAGTAAAAGCAAATTTCTAAACTGTTTTATGATGACAGTAATTTACTGCATAATAAAGTCAGAAAGGAATCCATGGAAATAAGAGAAGGGCTTGTTTCAACCTGGCTTCTTATCTTAAAGTCACAGCTGCAATACTGTGTACACCAAAATTTATCTAAATAAATTTTTTAAAAACTTATTTGGTGTATATAAGCAGTAACATGCACAATGCAAAATTTCAGGCATATGCTCCCAATGGTTTCTAGGTTGCCACTTGAAAACTGATTTGATACAAGAAAATCAACTAAGAGTAATAACTATTTGCAGGCCTGTATGTTCAAGTTCTAATTATACAATTAGTCTGACTGCATACCACAAAATTACATTAATAATTTAACTGTCTAAAGAAAACAGAATATTTATTCATATGATCACTGAAAATTATTTACCAATCCAAGCAGTGATATACAGTAGTTTTCCAGGGCATCTGCAAATCTAAAGGCTATTTACAAAAACAATGCAATAATAAAGTGATGTGTTGTGCAGCTAAAAACTTCCCTAATGTTAATTTAACTAATGTGACCTTGAAGATGCTGTTCCAAAGCCTGGCTCATGATCATGCATTCAAATGTTGACAGTAAATCTGAGCTATGTTATGATAAACACACCAAAGGACAAAGTTCTGAGATGCAGGCTGGGGAGGGGGGCAAAAGGAAGGAAAGAGGCCAAACCAAGTGATATTCATGGAGTAGATTCAAGAATTTATTTAAATTGATGTGTTCCTTGGGTGGCCTGATACCAATTTTAATAGTGGATCAACCCACATTTTGAAGGGCAGAAATGTTTCCAGATCAACTTCTTTAAGTAAGAATTTACAAAATGGCTATGAATCCATATGATTTCACATACTGCTCTCCACAAGGCTGTTACACAGTCAGCTTTTTTGGGACAAACTGGCTTCCTTAGGGCAGGATTGCTCAGGTGGATAAAATCAGAGCATTAACCCTTCACGAGTGAATTTCCCTCACAAGACTTGTTCACGATTACAACGATTAAAACCAAACTTGAAGTTGGAAACATCAGATTGCCTCTAATTGCCTATAGAAAAGTTAACCCAATTCCTGACCTGCCAAAGTTATACCTCAGGTTCTCAAAATCCTTTGTGAACCTGGATAGCTGAGGAACACTGAGTGAGAAATATTTACAGGGCTTGGAAGTGCCACCACAAGCCTGACTCACAGTGGGTAACAGAGAGGCTACAGTGACCACAGAAACAGCTCAGCAAAATTTGTACAAAATAACAAAATTACGAGTGTCTCTCACAGAACCATGAGAGTTGGAAAAGACCTCTAAGACCATCAAGTCTAACCTCAATCCAGCACTGCCACTGCAACTCCTAAACCACTAAACCAGATCACCCAGTGCCAGATCCAGAAGCCTCTTAAACACCTCCAGGGGTGGTGACTCCATCACCTCCCTGGGCAACCTATTCTCAGCTTATAGAACTGGATTTTAATACTATCTGTGTACAGTATAAATTATTTTAGTGAAGTAACATATTGCATATAAAGGTACACACGCACTGTAAAATATATATATATCATCTAAATTTATATAATAATTGTGTGATATAATTATAAAAAATTTATATAACGAATTTACATAATAAAATTATAGA
>VXBI01000151.1:506830-540096 GCA_013397375.1 Toxostoma redivivum | reverse complement strand
CTGCCCCTCTGCTCAGCCCTGTGAGGATCACCTGGAGTGCTGTGTCCAGTTCTGGGCTCCTCAGGACAGGAGAGACACGGAGCTGCTGCAGCGGGTCCAGTGCAGGGTGACAAAGATGATGGAGGGACTGGAGCATCTCAGTGAGGAAAGGCTGAGGGAGCTGGGGCTGTTCAGGCTGGAGAAGAGAGGGCTGAGAGGGGCCCTCATCCCTGTCTGTCAGTGTCTGCAGGGAGGGGCCAGAGCATGGACCAGGCTCTGCTCCCTGGTCCCCGCAATGGGACAGGAGGAACAGGCAGGAGCTGATGGCCAGGAAATTCCACCTGAACGTGAGGAAAAATTTCTTCACTGTGCTGAGACCAAGCACTGGGACTGATTGTCCAGAGAAGGTGTGGAATCTCCCTCACTGAAGATATTCCAGACCCATCTGGACATCCTGTGCCTGGGATGGCCCTGCTTGAGGAGGGAAGTGGGACCAGATGACCCACTGTGCTCCCTTCCAGCCTTATCCATTCTGTGATTCTTTGAAATTGTGAGTATTTCTTGGGAGTCTTCGTACATTTTCAGGCTCCAGGCTCTTTATGAAGCTCTCTTCAAGTAAAGGCAGATAAAACCAGGCTTTGAGGGTGAATTATCAAGTACCATGGAAGGTTAAGACCTCCCAGTGCATTGTCACTAAAAGTGTATTATGAGAACTTCAAATTAGTACTCATTCATTCCTTACTCTGTATTGTGCATCACAAAACAAGCACCACGTAATACTTTTTGTAAAATAAATGCATGAGATTATCTGATTCAAAATAATTGTTTTCTGGTGGGCTTTTTTGTCCTGGATTCCTCGGGAAGCAATGTGTGTGAGTTCACAGGAAATCCAGCAGTGCTAGGGAATATTTTATCTGTTTTGCTGGGAGACAGCACCTGTGTCACATCCACATGGTAAGACTGTATTTATGTGCAGAACATGCCAAAGATTACTACCCATACAACTATTTGGCCAGAGTTGTTCTGCTGTGTGTTTAGAAACTCCAGCCAACTACACAAACACTTTGAAAATGTGCCTGAGCAACATTTGTGTACTGGAAAACAAAAAGGTTGTCTAGAAGAATGAGTGAATGGGCAGGGGAATGCAGGTAGTAAAATAGAAGTGTATTAACGGCAAACAGTATTTGAGAGTATAAAGTTATATCCCTGCTGCTGCCACATGATAGTATGTGGCAATGGGCAAATCACTTAAAAACAGCTTTTCATAGGTGGCAATAACAGTCCTTCCCTTGTCTGTCAGTTGTTTTGCATTAATTAGGAGGAGCTCCTCCTGCTGCCAGGTGGAAACTACACTTTGAATATGAAAATCATGCCAGATGCATAGGGTACTCTAAAACTCAGCAACCGAGCAAGTTATGAGCACTTCAAATTAATACTCACTCATTTCTTACTCTGTATTGTGCATCACAAAACCTGCATAATAGCTTTTGTGAAATAAATGCAAATAAATGTTTGTGAGATTACCTGAATACTGTGGCAAAGATATGATCAAAATAGTTGTTTCCTGATGGCTTTTCTGCTTTCAGAACAGGATTAGAAAAACACATGGGAGAGAAGGCCTGGATCAGTGAACAACAAAGATAATGAACGACTGCATTTCAGTGAGCCCAGCTGGTTTGTGTGGTGAGCAAGGCATGATGATTTTGAAAAGATAGTATTCTGTATTGTAAACTGATAATGCTACCACAGCATGTAAGCCCATGGATCCTGGATTAAGGTTATATGGGTTAGCTTATTTTTGGCATTTGCTGTCTCTTGGGCACTTGACTTTGCAAGTGTAGTGTGCCATTTACTGTGTATATTTTAGCATAATTTCACAAAGCTTTGCCTATCTAGGAAAACATGGTTCCTGCACCTCATAGTCTGAAGTACAGATGAACTGCAGGTATGCTTTGTCCTCCTCTTTATCCTCCCTTCTCTTCAGATTGTGTCTACAAAATGTGCATAGAAATAAGGCAAGAAGAGTAACTCAAAGCAGTAAGTTTGTGAAACTACTAGAGGGCATTGGGTGGATGTGATTGTGTCTTAGATGGGAAGGTAGTGGGAAACACAGAGCAGAGAAACGATCGTATGAGGGAAGAAGCTTCTTATCTAAATTAATGATTTCTTACATATGTGATGTGGGAAAAAAGGTGCCAGAGTGAATAAGACTGTTTTGAAGAAGTTATTTCTCTTATAACTGTTGCTATCTCTGTGTTTCATATCTGTGCATGTTAGCAATCATTTCCATTTTTTTTAGTAATCTCTTGACACTGTTTTCCTATAAAGCATTCACTCTGAAAGTCATACCACAACAAAAGAGTATCTTGTTATTTTTTTTCACATTTGCAGAAGGAATTGTATTTTTGAGACTTTAGCATTCACATTCTCATTTTCTTTTTCTGAACTTGTGGTGCTAGGAATACTATAATGTAATTCTAGAAATAGAAGAGAAATCAGAGTTCTGTGTTTGAAGAGTCTTATATTCCTTCTCTGCTTCTCAAATTGCTGTTCTTTTTGAAATCACAATACAAACATGGTTTCTGGAGAATTCTCTATCTTATGTTTTTCTGTTCTCATCTTGGTTTCTTCTTTGGGAAAATAATAAATAGAAGCAATAAATTTTATTATGAAACAGTCAAGTCTTACAAACTCTGTAGTGGTTTCTAGTGCCCACTGGGTATATCTGTATGTCAGTGAAGCCCGATATAAGAGAATAATTCCATCACTTTGTAGGCTGGCAGAGTTCTAGCTATTTTCTCTAGGCTTAATTTAGATCCCAGCTGTGCTTTGAAGAGAGTGAGTTTTGTAATCCTGTAAGCAATACTTGTGACAAAATCTACATGCAGTAAAATTATTCTATTAAACTGATTTCATTTGGAGCTTCTGCTCAGGGCAAGTGAAAAATTGAGACAACATGCACATTAGGTCAGAAATAATTTTTATAAAGCCATATACTGCTAGTAGCAGTCACAAAATCAAAGTGCCAGCTGTAGGCAAAATACCAGCGTTCCCTGGCTCTTTTAGGAGTGAGCTGTGCAGAAATGTCTTCAGCAGGAATTGCTCACGTGTTAGTTGGATGCTGCCTTTGCCTCCAGCCCTGTCTGTACCAACAGCGTTATGGGTGAAATGATGGTAGAAGAGGGAATATGAGGAAAAGGCTGAGTCAAAGAGCCCACCACTGGTCTAAACTGGACTGCTGTGTTATCACTGGATTTCACTGTGTTACTATTAAATCTAGTCTGGTTGCTAGCAGAGTAATTGTCTCAACCATCATTTTCAAAATGATGCTTTAACTGGAAAATATTTTTCTGGCTACTGTGATAGCTGGGCCAGTTGTATCCTACTGGAAAGAATGAAATCCCAGTGCCAGGTGCCACTTGGCATTACCAGCTCTACAAGTACACAGGATGAGCAATGCCCCTTTTGGTACTAGGATTTACAGCCTCACAGGAAATTTATGCACAGAGGTTAAGCAAAAGATTCTAAGATGAAATTGAGCAGACAATACTCTTTTTTCTATTATGTTTTCTGACCATGACACATTGATTAGATGTGAATAAACAGTACAGTTAATTGGGCAACCCCTGTCCTGATGTGGTGGGGGAATGGGATAAGGGAACTGTGTTGGGCAGTTAGTTTGGGGGCTGCTGATGTCCTGGGAGGTGAGAGATGAGACAATTGAGCCCAACTTGGTGATTTATACTGGGTGCAATTTGTACAGGTCTCATGTGAAAAGTTGTTGGTCCTTGCTGCTGAATTGCTTTGTGATCTCCTCATTCCTATCCCCATTTGCACACTCCATCTATGTAAGCAGAAACAGTTGGTTTTGCAGATGTGGAAGCCAAGGCTAAATAAATCAAAGACAACTCAAATAATTTCTAAAGGACTCAAAAACAACCCTCAAAAACCAATAACAACCCACACCAAACCTGTTGTTACTGAGCCAAATCTTAGGCTGTGTCAGAGCTGATTTCCTGAGGGCTCAATAAGCAAAATGTGAGTTCTGCCCTCTCTAAAAGTTGGATTTGTCTTTTTGTCTTCCTTTTTTTTTTTTTTTTCTTTTTTGAAAGGAGAAGTGTCTTTCTCTTTTACTTCTGTCAGTCAATAGTTGTCTTAAGGAGGATTGCCAGCTTTCTCTCTGTAGGGCTGAGCTACAGTTAAAGCCTCCAAATATGCACAAGAAGCCTGTTTTAGGGTTCTTTTTACTAGGTTCTATATGCACATCATATAAAGAAAACTGCATGTTTCTTTTTGTGTATCAGTACAAATGTCACAACCTCGAAATTGTGATCTTCTGAAGCAGCTCCAGTAGACTTTTAGCATTTACTAACAGTTCTCACCGTGGCCTTGTTTGTGAATTTGCCAGCGCCTGTTCTCCCTGGAGGTGAGAGTGCCCCTGTACACGTTTTATCATAGGGAGACCCAGTCCTGCAGTTTGTAGTGGCTGGACCAGAGTATTAATGAGGTGTCTGGTTCACCTGAGATCCTACAGCAGGTCAGTGGGCAGACAAGGAGAATCTTTCCTCTGTGACCTGTATTTCAGCCTGTACTGCCCTCTCTGCCTTCACTGATCACAGCCGATTTTTAGAAATATATTTTACGTATTGTTCTAGAACACAACACTGTAGTCTGCTGAGACCGCAATGCTAATGTAACAATTCTGAGGAAGATGGTAATCTGTAATTCACTTAATTTTAGTAGTTTCAAAGTCACGTTAAACACTATTTTTTAGTTGTCTGCTTAATCAAAACGCATTTTAATGTATTTAATGTCATTGAAGATAGGGAGTGAGCATGGTTTTAAGGGTAATTGATATAAATAAAGGTACGAAGCTTCTCTATTGACATTGTAGCGCTAATGAGGAAGGAAATCTGTGAGAAAGAAGTCCTGAAACTACGGAGTGAAATCCGCGTGTGTGTGACGCGTATGAATGATAGTTGATTCGTGCGTTTCCTTTTCCTTCACCTTTTGCCGGTGATTTTGGCAGGGAGGTCTGGCCCGGCCGTCCCGGCAGGTGGGAACGCGCATCCCCAAACCTGGGCGCTTTGGCACCATCGCGTGGTGGAAGCTGCGCCTGCAGCCTCGCTGCGTTTGTGTCGCCGCCTCGGACCAAAACTCCAGCTTAAAGGAAGCTCCAGTTTTTGGGAGCACTTAATCTGCTGTCCCCTCCGCAGATGCCCGTCCTATCCCATTACCCACACTTTCTGGGAAACAGCGGCTAAAAGCATACACGGAGTGGGTGACAGAAATTGAGTCAGAAGAAGTGTGGAAGCCCAGAAGATAAAGGGCTGCCGTGTGTGTCTTAAACACTGATAGCCAGATGGCTGTAGAGCCAACCGAGGGTTGTTGGTAATAACAGACAAGAGCTCCGTGAGAAAGAATAGGATGTGGCTAGAGAAGGGGCCCTGCAGAGGTAGGACTGCACTTTCCTGGACAAACGCCCTTGTTCTGGCTCTAGAGATAAGCCCAAGACAGTGCAAGCACAGGAATGAGGTTGAGAAACGGATGTGGACTGTAGGGGGATCTGAAGACCCCCAAAGCCTCCAACTCATTTCCAGAAAGGTCTAGAGGAGTGGGAAGTGACAATTAATTTGCATGGAAAGCTAGAAACTTCTCTCCAGGGCAGAGAAAACTTACCTATAAATAGGTGTATCCACAAAGACCAGTGCACTTGCTCTGTACTTGCACCCCAGGACCCTGGACACCACAGCTGGATTAACACTGGAGCAAGGACTGGTGATCTCTTGTCCTCTCTTTTCTTCTTCTCTCTCCCTCTTCAATTCATCTCTCTCTTTCCTTCTTCCCTTTCACCTTATTCCTTAATCCAAAACCCACTGTTTATACTAGGAGGTCTGGGACTAACACACCAATTTCCATGCCAAGCATGTAGTTTGCTAAAAAAAAACTTAGTAAGCCTTTGCAGGTACCCTCTGACTTACATCATTCCATTTGACCACAAGTATCTACAAATCTTGGGTGCTCCCTTCCTGTTAGGGGAGGAGCATCATAACAAGGAACCACTAACTTTTGGTGGAAACTGGGATGAAACTGGAATTTGCTGTTTCCTTCCACGTCAACATAGAATTTGAGTTATTCTATCCCAGTTGTTTGAGCTAACATGCTTTCATAAGAGGTAAGAAGGCTATTCACTACAATTTACTAGCTTATTATGAGGGAACTTGCCTTCAGTAGTGCCAGGCTAAATCTTACAATCTGCAAAACCTCATAAACTGCACTGTGAGGAGATTAGCACACTTTAGCTGACAACACTTGAGGTATCTCTGTTCCTAATTCTTGTTAAAGACTGTAGCTGGTACCTTAGTCATCCAAAAGTTAAAAGAAGAGCAAGAGCATTATCTCCTCTCTGGATGCAAGAGCAATACCAAGAACATTATCCCTTGTCTGGCACAGCTGCTTAATATTAACATCAAAACGCAGCTTGAGCTTGTAGGTGTAGGCCTGTCAGCCACTTGTCACACAGTAAGTGGGGGAGGACTCTCCAGCAGGTCAGAAACTCAGCAATAACTACCTGTGTCTGTACTCAAACACAGCTGTGACAGCGGGGCAGGGCTTTGGCTTCATTTCAGTGAAGGGTAGAGCTAATTTACTCTTTCTCCATAGCTATTAGGTTTAAGAGTTGGCTTCTGAAATTTGCCTTCATCACTTCTCCAACTGAGAAGGACAAAGGTGGTCTTTTACACTTTTGGTTAATGAGCCCTCTCTGCTGTGACCTTTTGTGTTTTGCAGCCCCACAAACCTAATATCCTGTTGTGACTACTCAGCCTTTCTGGAAATGCACTTCTTCTTCCAGTTTGAGAAGATTTAGGATGTGGTGAGAAAGAGAGAGAGTTATATTTTACATTCTTCCCCCTATGGTTGAAGAGTTTTAATTGAAGTTCACCCAGGGGAGAAGTCACTGCCAGCAGATAAACACCTTAGCTTGCTGTTTCTACTAAAACGGTTAACAATGGAGTAGTTAAGACTTAAAATATAATTTGTTGCCATTAAGCTTTTATGTTATCTTCATCCTGAGCTCAATAGAAGCTCCCATTGAAGGGTCCAGATGCTGTAGATGTGTTCTGTATTCTGAAGGTAATCATTGCAACCAAGTGTGAAGTTTGCTGAGCTAAGCTTCTTGCTTTTGAGAGGGGTGGTGGTGTCCCTATTCTCCCACAGCTTTGGTTATCCCCCAAACCTTTGTATTGCATGGGCTGTGGTTCTCTCAGCTTACTGAAAAAAGCTTGGGTTGAGAGTCACTGCTCAGAGATGTCAGCTCTGTGAGCCAGGTTGTGGTATGGCTGTAGGAACTTTGATGTTGCTCTAAGTAGTGAGGCAGGAGCTGCTGGCTGGAGGTGGAACCACCTCAGCACCAGGCATAGATTCATACCTGAATTAAGTGATGACATATCCATGGCTTTGAGTCAGATTTTCTTTTCTGAAAGTTAGACTTCCAAATAAGACAGCCAAATACAAACATACTGACCATTCTCTTGTTAATCACACTTTCTTTAGTGGCAGTGCCAGTTCCACCCAAATACAGTTGTGCTGTCTCCTGGGTCTCATTTGTCACATTCCTCCCACGTGCTGTGGGAGGACATCACATGCTTGAGAGCTGAAGGGGTGGCATTATAATAGTTAACATCTGTAAAGGCCAATGAAAGAACTTCAGGGAGATAGGAGGATTTTTTTGGAAATATACCATATGAGAAAATTACCCTTTTCCCATTGCATCTTACCTTATGGAATTTAAAACCACAGTGTAGCTGCATACACCTTTGGAAGGATAAAGAAGGATGCAGCATTTCAACTGCAAGCTATTGCTAGGCTTTTTCTTTGTCTCATTTAACAATTTCTCTAAGTATGTTTTTGGTGCTTGCTTTGGGTACTTTCCCTAGTGGTGTCTCAAACTGATTATAGACTGCTCAGCTGATTTCCATCTCAGGGTTTTCTGTCTGTCATTGGGTTATTGGAGAGCTGTTGTCAGATTTAAAACAACCATTGTAAGGGTCCCCCGTGCCAAAACAAAAATTATCTGTTCATAGAGTGAAAGAGAGAAACTGCTCAAAGGGTCTCTGAGCTGTGGGTGAGGAAGCAGCCTGAGCAATGGAAAATGCAGGGCTTTGTCTGAGCAGTTGTGTGAAAAGGCTCTCCAAGCCAGCGTGGACTTGGGATAAGACAGATAACCTCAGTGGGGTAGAAAGGAGTTTACCTTTCAGTGGCTTGAAATGAAATACAAAGGTGATGCATGAAATGTATTGTTCTCACAAGCTCTATGAAATGTCAGACAAAAATGTCTTTCATATAATGGCATGACAAAAGTTGAGAATCATGCAGGAAGGAATAGAGCATTGAAGTAAACAGTTTGGTTTTGGAAACTATTGGAAAGGAAAAGAAAATGTTATAACCTGGAATACTGAGGGAAGGGATCAGAAAAAAAAACAATCAGGAAAACCATACAACCTACTTAGTGAGTGGGTAAAAGATGCTTTAGATTGACCTCTCTGATTAAATTTTGCTTTTTCTATTTCTTAATAAACCCAAACAAAATAAAAAACTACAGTAAGACTTAGGAAAACAAAAACCTTGCTGATAGAAAGTTACTTTTTTGGGGACCCTACTCCTATTTTTATGTGTACTTATGGATCTGAGACTCTGTTGTACATTTGCCGAATTAGTGTATTTTTTTTTCTTGAATCTCTATACAATCCTTTCTTAGAGCACATTAAAAGTATTCACCTCCTTATAAACCATCTGAAGTATAAATGAAACCCGAAGAACTGCTTCATCCAGTAGGAATAGAAAAGTCATCAGCAATGCTAAGTCATAAAAGACCCTTGCAGTATTTCCCTGAAGCAGCTAAGCTTCTCACTCCTGCTTGCCCCAGCCAGTCAGCCTTGACTAAGAATCAGAAAAATCACTTTGTCTTCACATTGAAAAAGGAACATTGTTCAATTAAAGGTTGCCCCCAAAACTACACTGACTCTTTCTCTGGAAAGCTTCTGGGCAGAACATTCTTGTGTCAATAAACACAACATTCCAGTGTAGTGATGCTGTGATGACACTGCATGGCACTGCACTGAATCTGGCTCTTAAAAAGGGACATTGTAGTGTGAATAAATCATAGTACTTGTCCCAAACACAAGAGCTCATAAAATTCTTGCTGTGATGTCTTAGGTTAATGCTCTGGAACACTACCGTGATTTTGAAAAGCTATCGTGGTGTTAATTAATCTACAAATTACTTGTTCTGAGACGGCATTTTTGTAAAACTTACGTAATAAAAATTAAATAATGATAATGTTTTTCAAAGGAGAGGTATTAAAAGCAGCTTGTTCTGCAGACCAAAGCAATAATATGTTGGGCAGCATCAAAGCACTAAACAAGATAGTTTGCATCATTAACACTAAATGAAATGGCTTAACAAGTCAATAAATGATGAGAATAAACCCAAGTTATCACACAATACAGTGTTTTAAAGTGCCAGAAACAAATTTTCTGAAGCAAATAATTTCCCAATAAAACTAAATGGAATTTAAAGGAACGTGTTTTTCTGATTGTTGAATGCAGGATCAGTTAAATACTATTTTGCATATTCAGTGTACTATATGTATGGTCTTCATAACATCCTAGTGAAGCAGAAAGGAAGAGGGAGCAGTGCTTTATTTTGGAAATCAAGCAAATAAAGAAATTACACCAGGAAGACTGGAAAAAATTTGCCTCTTTCTGAAATCAATATGGTGGTTAAATCTTAAAAGTGCTGTTTTTTCCTTTATTTTCTGTATCTGCAGAAAGCCTTTACACTCTGCATTCCATAAAGAAAGCTATGAACAGAACAATGCTTATTAAAGTGGGGGGCATTTTGGAACCTAGAATGTTCCACTATGGAAATTTTAGATTTTGCAGTTTTGTCTGGGGCAAGGATGGGAGATATTTGCTATTGGCTGGTTGTAACCTGTGACTGAATTTTGTGCTGTGGGATTCTTTTCAGTTTTAGGTAAGGAAAGTGGTAATGGGGCTAGAAGGTCTCTTTGACCCTCAGCAAGGAAAAGCCCATCCCTGGGCTGACAGGAGGCTGGTCAGATTAACATTCTTCCCATTTCTTCTTCCTATCTGCATGCATAGCTACAGTCCTGGGAGCTAAATATTTTTCACATCCAAAATTTATTACTCTTGCTCTGGAAGATAATTTTCCCTGTGCTGCTAAAGAGTACAGGATGGCACAGATGAACCTGAGAGATTTTATCAGACTCATTACTGCAGAACCTGCACACAGCATTCTCAGACACTGAGAATATATCTCACTATACTAATTCTGTCCTTTTGACATTCTTGTGCTTTTAAAACAAACCCTTCACATATGTGAAGCCTAACCAAATTCAGCCATGGCAGTGCCAGGCCTTCTCCAGTGACTTCAGTAGGTTATATTTAGGATTTGACTGCTATATACTGTTTTCTCTTCCAAACTCTGATCAAGGAAAACCCTTGTATAATTATGAGTGTCTGTTAAAATCCATGATGTAACCTTACAACTTCTTCTGAAGCAAGAAGGTGGGGATTTTTTTTTTTTTTTACTAATGTGATTTTCTGAGGGGAAAATATTTTGGCCCATTCCTAGAAAAGAGAAATGGGAATAGGTTTGGTATGGTGGTTTCTTGGATCAAGTAACTTCATGCAAAGAAGTACCTGAAAAGACTCTTGGGAATTTTGTGGATTATACTTGCCTGGGTTTAATTTTTATTTTATATTTAACTTTACATTAAGTATCCGTTTAATGTTTTGCTGAACTAGTGTTCCCATCAGATATTTCTCTCACAACTCATTACACTGAAAGGAATTTTGATACAAACCCCTCATAATTCTCAAAACTCCTCCAACCACTGCTCTCACATGATTTGACTGATTTTGATTGCTCATTGCTCCCTTTTCACAGCAAACCCCACCCTCCTTTACTGATGGACAGAAAATGCTCCAGGGTCCTTCCCCTGACAGAAATAGGACTTGGAAAATAATGAGTGAAAATTTTGCTCTCCCTCTAGCTACTATGGAGTGGGGCAATTGGCTGCTCCAGTCCTCTGCTGGGAGATGACTTTATCAGAAATCCAGTACCAATGGAGAGGGTTTGGAGTTATTTCTCTTGCTGTAGTGGAAATCCCTGTGGTAGTGGTGACTTTCTTTTCAGAGAAGCCCCAGTAGAAACTGCCTGTTTCCTATGGATGGGTTCAGACCATAAATGTTTTCTCTTCCTAGTATCTTTCTCTGAACTGTCAGGATGCCAAGCACTTTTCCCCTCTTCACTTATGTGAAGGTGAGGCTGCAGCCTTTCTCTGAAGGGGCTAAGAACTGCAGAGATGGATTTGGGCAAGGCTGGGGCTTATCTGTGGTGGATGCTTCTTGCAGCAGAGTGTGATGGTGCTCCATTCTCTAAGGTTATGGATGCAAGCAGCAAAATTTCAAACAAATAGAGAGGGCTAAAAGCAAAATTAAAACTAATATGAAATATAAAGCTTTAGGAAAGAGTTTCCCACATGAAATTTGGCCATTTATTGTATTTTAGTATTTTAATTGATGTTTTCTTAAAGACACAACAGAGACCTACACCACCAACCCCTACAGCTATGGCATTTTTTTTCTGATTACAGGGGGAGCTTTGAGTCAGGCCCTAAAGGTTTGAACCTGCTCTTGCCTGTCTTTAAAAAAAATGATGGATCAGTTGTCAAAATGAAGAACAAAACAACTGGGACTTCTGGAGATCCCTTTCCATCCTGAGTTAATCTTCCAGAGGTGCTCAGCTGCTGCTGGTGCCTGCCCATTGTGGTCAATGCTTTCATTGCAGTGCCTGCACTCTCTTCATATTTTGGTGATTTGTTGAGTGCAGTTGAACTTGATTTTGTAAATGCTTTTAGGATCTTGGAGCATTGTTGGACAGCCTTCAGCAGCATGTATGTGTCAGCATGAGCATCTGGAGGGTTTGTGTGCAGATAAAGCATCTGCGATATTGGGAAATCACTGCAGTGTTTTTGCCAAGCTGAAGCTGAAATGTCCATATCTAATTGAATGGCAGCTTTTGAATCACAAACTGAAACTTTCCGTGCTACAAACACACACATGGATCTTATAGCAGAAAGAATAGTTTCCAAATCAACACAGGGAAATTATGCAGCTAACTCCCTAACACAATTAGAGTACTAAAGACAAGTGAAAACATAAGTAATTTTTAAAGCTAACAAAATAATCACAGGTTGAGGTTTTCCACAGCTTTATAAAATGAAGCCAAGGATCATTTCAGTGCCAGGTAAGAGTTTCAGTCCATAAAGAGCAGCTGTGTTGTGCTACTTTGCACAAAACAAATAAGCCAGTAAAGTTTTACAGGACATGGTTATACCAGACTCAACATGCCTAACAGAGAGGCTCTACTGAAGGAAAAAAAAAAAAAGTATTTTCTTTCCTAAAAGAACTTGTGTGTTTCCATGCTTTAGTGAAGATGATTTAAGGGTGGATGTCTTCTTGGTTATGCTGTGAGTTCAATGATCTGAGAGACAATCTAACTGGAGAGACTGCAACTGCCTGTCAGCTGATGGATGAAGCTGATGTAATTAAATTCAGGTCATCATAATGTGGAAAGAGTTTCATTGAGATAAATAGTGTCTGCATACCTCAGCCTTGTGGACTGTTGATTATACATCCCCTAGAGTTCTAATCCAAGCCCTTGTTCTAGCTGAAGCTCTGTGGAGTGACTGAAAAGGCAATCATACTTAAAAATTGAACAACCTTGGTGAATTAGCAATGGTTTGCCCATAAATCATCCATATGAGCTTTCTGCAAAGTTCCTGGCCCTTTCCAGTTTCTGTCCACAAAATGCTGAAGTTTGAATCTGTTTGGTAGAAATGGGGAAGAGTTGCAGGAATTGTGCTTAAAATCTGAGTTTGCTCTAACTTCAGCATTTGCAGTACTCCTGCATTTAGGATGGAATATGGGGAAACTCCAAGGACTCTCTGGCTGTTGTGAGTGCTGAGCAACAATCAGGGCTTGTTCTCAATCTCCTCATTGCTTTTGGGCTGGTCAGTCTGGCAGTGGGGAATTCTCAACACGCCAAGGGAAATGAAGTTGGAAATGGAGAAACTCCACTCTCTTGGCATTTAACTGGCTCCAGCCCTGCAGGAGCCATGTCCAGTTCTCACAAGTTCAAGCACTTTGTGATGAGAGAGGTTGGGCAAGGGCCAGCATCATCTGAGAATCAGCATAGGCTTACTAGCATCCCATCCCATCCCTTCTCCTGGGCCTAGCATATCTTGGAACAGGGAGAAGTCTGGCCTCCTCCTCACAAAGCTCATGTCACTTCTTCCATGTCCTGGGTCGGCCGAGTCCCTCCCAAATGAGCAGGCGGGTCAGCTTTGCACACTGCAAGCCATTTTCTCTGTGTTTCTCAGAGAGAGACTGTGTTTCAGCCGAATTCAAAGCAGCTGGATAGTCAGGAAAAAACATTTCTTCTTGTCCCTTGTGTCTGTCTAGATCTGGCAGTCAGTGTTTAAGCACATTATTATCTTTTAATTCCCATACTTATTGGGCATTGTCCAATTCATAAAATGTAGACTTATTTGGATCTGGGGTAAATATAGTGAAAATGTGAAGAAAGACAGCTAAGGGGAAAGGTTCTCATTTTTCCTAAACCGTAGGTAGTTATTTCAGGTTTGGAATAAGAGTTTCAGTTGATTCTTTTGTTATCCATGTGTTGTGGGGGGGGAAAGGATTTGTGTTGGGCAACTTCATGGAATTTATTTTATTGCAATTAATGTAAACTTGCAAGTCTTTATTCTGGTATTGAGAAATAAACAAGATTTAAACTGGGGGAAAATACCAGTTCCCTCTGTAAAAGCTCTCCTTCCCTGCCCCGTCTCCAGTCCCCTCACTGCACACCATACTTCAGCTCCTTGATGGAACAGTGGGCATCACAGAAGAAGGTGGTCACTGTGGGGTTTTTCCTTTTCTTTCACTGCTCCTTGTTCCTTACTGAAATACTCTGATGAGATTCCTCAATGGCCCACAGTCCCCACAGAGCTGTACCTGCTCCTGAGGCTCCTTACCCCTGCTCCAGCCTTTCCTTTGCCCCTGCTTTGCTGTGGATTGGTCTCCTCTTGTTTCTCCTTTTTCCCCAGTGTCTCCCCTGCTCTGGTGTCTCTTTTGTCCCTGCTTGTTCCATGCCAGCTCTGGCATCTCTCTTTCTCTGGCAGCTCTTCTTGTTTAGTGGCTGTCACCTTTCTTAAATATGCTTTTGCAGAGGCACCATATGCTCCTCTCACTGGTTTGCTCTTGGGGCAGCAGTGAGTCCGCATTGGCTGTTGCAAAGCCAGCTGGAAATGTCTGTGACTAGCACAGGGCAACCCCTCATCCCCCACACAGGTCACCCCTGCAGCCCCTTCTCCTGCCAAAACCTTACAGTTATGCCCAATACAGCAAATCATTCCAATTATATCTGTATTTAATCTATATTACACCGATCTCTGTGAGCACATTAATTCTCTTGACTTCAAGTGCATCTGGCTATGGTGCTCAGCACCTTTCAGAGTTGAGTCCTGATGGAAATTGCAATGATTGTAGCAATTCTGTCTAATAATTTGTCTTGCATGTACACATACTTACATACTTTATTTTCTGGCAAAGAAACCTGGGAATTATCCATAAATAAAAGCAAATAAATTAGAATATGTAAAGCAGTTTAACACAAATGTGAATATTTTTGAGATTTGGGAAAGCATGGCTAGTTTTCAACATTAATTTTTCACAGTCCTCTAACTTCTGCATCTGTTCAGGCATTTCAAAGGCAGTGAGCATCACTGACATTTGTAATTTAAACAACAATAAGAAACGTATCGTATATGTGTTATTACACACATATGAAAGACGAGTTTATAAGGTGGAAATCTGGGTAATTTGATCAAATCAAACTTGAATCTCTATGTTGAACACAAGCCAAATTACTAGATCCATATATAAACAAATACCTAAACTATTTCTGGGTGATGAGGTACCTGGATGCCAGGCATGCATTTAGCAAACCTTGTGACCTGCTCTCATCTCCAGTTGCTGAAAGTCTGCTTATAAGTTCCAGTGATTCTCTCTGGTGTCCTCTTTTCTCCCAGCCACTTGGATTGTGGTGCAGTCCGAGGCATAGCTGTACCTGACAAGGAAAAACAGGTTTGTGAGACCTTAATGTAGGAAAAAAGTCATAAGCTATGTGTGTGCCCCACATGCTCTTTATTTTATAGCTGTATATTTCAAAGCTTTTATCTTTTATTGTTCCTAGGTGGGTGTAAAAAGTTAGATCTGCAGAAGGGCATAAGCCACCACAGGGCACTTTAGGTGATTAAGTCTGATATTTAGAGCCTCAGCCAGAAACTTATTAAAATGAGACAGTGTTACCACCATTGCTGCTCTTCACTGCACCACTCCTGCTCATGGCACTGGTGTTCACCTCACTGTCTCTGACTGTGTGGGCAGCCAGGGAACAGCAGGCACCCCAGGCAGTCACCAAACCACTGTTCCCTTCCCTGGACATCACCCTTAGAAGAACCAACTTGATAATGCCATAACTCTTGGGTTACCTGACACTAGCTCACAGCATTAACTATGCCACTGAAAAGTGGAGCTCAGTATCTGCCAGAATTCTATCACCTGAGCAGCCTAAATCTCCAAATCATTACTTTAGAAAGATAATATAATATACAGATATGAATACTTGGGGGTTTTAGCTCCTATAGATTTAAACTCCTATGTCCCTGCTCATTGAAGGGGAATTGGATTACCTTTAAAGATGCTTTCCAACCCAAACCATTCTATGAGTCTGTGATTTCATATCTGCTGTGGTGGAGGCAGTTGCACGCAAAGCTAGCACAGCTCTATTGTCCCAAAATAGCCCTATCCATGCTGTTACTTATTTTAGGAACACATATGGACTCTCTTTCTGTAGCATCTCATCATCTCACAGTCCCTGTGAGACTTCTTTTCTATTGTCTCTCATTTTGCACATGGGGGATTGAGACACGAAGCTGGGGTGACTTGAAATAGTGTGAGGCACTTTGCATTCCAAGGAGGAGTTCTGCAGATAATACAAGTACTGCTCTCATGCCTATGGTAGGGTAAGGAATGGACCCTGGCCTTCCTGAGTCTGAACTTGCTGCTTAACTGTTTGACCACACATTTTTGTGACAAGACATTCTTTCATTTTAAACATACATTATGGCTAGCTAGCAAACACCTTCGGAGTGATTTTCATCTGTAGGAACAAAATCAGCTTTAACAGACGTATTGCAGGAAAAGCATCCTAGTTACCCTGGTTAATTCCAGTGTAGAGAGTAATAGACCCTTCCTGACTATGAAGTAATAGGGAATCATTCTTCCCCTACTCCACATACATTTGCAGATGAATCCATATAAACATTTTAACTCCAGATAAAAATCCTTGATCCCATCTTGGGCCTCCCATCTTCGGCCTTGCAGTGGAGTGTCAGCTCCAAAAATGGTGTTCTGCCTTAGGCAATCTGACTTGGGGAGGTAGAGACCTAATGAAGCACAGGACCAGCCAGAATTTTTGACCTTCACTTCCCTTTCCTTCAAGGTCCAAGGGGCCCCTGAGCTCTTGCAGAGCTCTCTGCCCCTGTGTCCCATTCCTTTTCTAGCAGGACAGCTGCAGAACTCTCTATGGAGCAGGACCCCTGTGCAGGCGTGTACCTGCACTTTCCTGTTAGCTTTCTATGAGAAAATTGCAGCTCTGGTTGGCAAGTGCTGGCCAGGAGCCTGATGCTCCAATTCCCTCCCTCTTGTGCACCAGGGACCTGGCCTGCAGCCACATTCTCACATTCCCCAGGCAAGGGGGGGCTACTGGCCTGGGAGAAAACGCTGGCCGCAGACCTGGCTTTTGATGTCTTTTCTATGAGAGATCACCCGTGGCCAGGTCATCTTATTCTGAATTAAAAATAAGACCTAGAAAGCACAGACTTATTTATTTAAAACAAATAATCTACAATAGAATCCTCTGGATATGTGTAGCACTCCCATCTCTGTATCAGAAAGCACTTTGTAAAGCATTGAATTAATTAAGCTCGAGAAACACTCCAGGGATACAGAAGTATTATTACCCATATTTTAAAGATGAGGAAATGGAGACAGTAAGAGGATAAGGGACTGGTGTGTGAACACAGGCTGAGTCACTTGTAAACTCAGAAATTAAGCTTAAATTGAAGTTTTTCTATACTTTCCCTCTTGCAACTAGAATTGGCTAGAAAATGGCAGTTTTCACCGATGAAAACATATACCACTTTTTATCATAAATTAATTCAGAATATTTTATAGATGGGAATATACCTAAATTTTTCTATTATGGTCTCCACAAACATCATTCAGTTCTTTGATATCCATAAATCTGAAGTGCATGTTCTTGTCTAGGCAGTGAGAAGAGTTAAGGTACAACTTCCCCTGGTTCTAAGTAATAGCACCATGTTCCTCATAATAAAAACAAACCAGATAAAAGTTTATGTAGGTCCAGAAAATTCAATTAACACCTGTCTGTGGTGAATATAAGAACAATGGATGCTTATTTTCTTTTATGCCTTCGATTTCGAACTTGCTTACTTCCCAAGAGATATCTTCTCCTAATGACTTTCCTTACTCATGTTTCAAGAATTACACTAAGCATTTTTTTTTTGGCTTGCTTATCATTGCTCATAGTAAAAATCCTCAGGGGCATATTAATTAAAGCTAGAAAATAGAAGTAAGCTTCCAGTTATCCCAGTTGGGAGGTTCTGGAAAATGTCCCAGGAAGAGTGGTGGTGGCAAACAATTTTGCTTGTTATTAGACTATGCTTGGTAATTTTATGGAAGAGATTTTGTGATGTCATTTCTATGATAAAGAATCTCAAATTCAATGACCCATAAGATCTTTTCTACTGCAATGATGTTAACAGAAAATGTTGTTGCTAAAGCAGGACTTGGGATAGAAGTTAACTCATTTTCTCAGATCAGAGTTTTTTCAGGTGTTTTGAGATGTGGTGGTGAGCAGCTGGTCTTGTCTGTAAAAAAAATTAATACGTCTTAACCATGGGAACCAAGGACAAGTCCTGAATTCTGACTCTGAGTTTCCTGGCATTGTCTTGACTATGTGTGGAGGGCAGATATGGAAGCTCCCCTACCTCCCTGAGCCCTGCATGAGCCCTGGCTTCCATGAGCAGTGGGACAGGGACTCATTCATGGTGGTCTCCAAGAGGTCCCTTGGGAGTAGCTGTGGAATCACAGTGTGCTGGTTTGATGCATGAGGAATAAGAAAATACCATTTTTGCACAGTCTCTGTTCTGTACTGCTTCTACACTTGAACAATTCTCAGTTTTTTGAAACCCACAGAGAACACCAGTCAGATTAACATTCAGGGCATGAGCAATGTATGTGTTAGGGAAGTTATGTTCAGTGTCCAAAAGTAAAACTTATTATTAAAGAGAGCTGTATACGGACCAATGATGTTTGAATTTTTAAAAATAATTATTGCTTTTGAGATCCCCCTTTCCATTTTGTTAATTAGTTGATGTCTTTCTGCTAGTGTATATATAGAAATAAACTACATATCAAAATAAAGATTAGGAGATTATTATCTGTTATAAGTGCAGAAAGTATTAATTTCAGCTAAAAACGCTGCTTCTCACCTTCATTAACTTTGTTCGTTTGACTTAACCTAATGTTAGAATGAAGTTGGTCCATGCAAGTGACATCATTCTACAGTCAGACTTTTACTGCTTTAAAATTAATTTCAATTAAATGTTGGAAAAAAGCTTTTTAGTGTCATCTTTAACTGTGGAAGTATTTAATTCATGTTGAACTAGATATCAATTAGAAGAGAAAGCGTTGCCAAATGAGTTGGATTGTGGGCTAGACCCAGCCTGTAAAATATGGATTTGAATCCAGATTTTAAATGCCAGAAATGTCCCATTCCTGACTTCATACAAAATCTATTAATTTGTGGCTCTCAGAGGAAAAAAAAATGCTGCTTATTGTGAAAGCTATCAGAGTCTGACCCAAGTGATCAGACTTCAAAATTTGATCCAACATGTTAGAAAAATAGGTTCTGTGCAAAATGCAATGCCAGGTTTAAATGTACCAAAGGTTTGAAAGTTTTTGTGTAATGTTTGGGGTTTGAATCTAACACTATGGGTCCATTAGTAAATGGCTTTACTTTGCAGTTTTAGGACCATCTGTGTTGTGGTGAAGGGTAGCTAAAGGCAAAAAATGACCTGTATTAATCTAAAGTTAAAAGCCTGAAATCCACAAGTAGGGGAGAGGAAAGATGTCGTTTTCTCCATGGTAACATGGATGTGTACGCACCTTTTCATCTGTGAAATAGAGAATGGCTTTAAATGCTTTGGAGAATCCTCCCTACTTTGGGAACGTCAGGGCTTTCTTTTTGGAACAGTGGGCACAGATCCATTGATTGAACCATCTTCCACCATTTCTCATTGTTAACCCTTCATAGCTTCGATTCATGTTGGGGATGTAGAAGCATTTCTCTCTGAGTCACTTGACACTTTTTTCCCAGCTGGCAGCTTATGTAGCTGAATGCTCCAAAAGTAAATATGATTTCTCTAGCTAGCTGACCTTTCCCTGAGCGAGATCACAGGAGGGACCATGCTGTTACTCTGCATGCTGAAGCTCAGTGAAATATCCTTTTATCAAATTATGAGGATGGGATCATCAACACTTCATTTTATTTTGCAAATAATTCTGTCTCTTCTGTGTGACTTTCTCTGAAATGAAACCAGTTGTTGATGTACAGCTTGGCAATTTGCACAGAGAAAGCAATAAAGACTTATTTGTAAATTTGGATGCAAAGTTTATATTATATATACTGTGTAGTGAAACAAACATCACAGTTCTTTATGTACTCTGTTTTCTTTTGTTCTGTAAGGTCTTGAGCCACAGTACTGCATGGTAAAGGAACATAATAGTTTGTGAGGACAATGTGTTTATTTACACTGGGTAAATGTGTTGGTGCTTTTGCAGTTACTTTTAGCTATTTTGTGTTTCTGTAAACCAATGCATCTGTAAATATAGCAGCTCACCTACATCAGGCAGTCTGGCAAGAGCAAGATCTTCTATTCAGGGTATCTGATGTCTTTTTTGCTCAAATAACCCTGCAGTCTACTGGAATGCAAGCTTGGCTGGCATTTGTGCTCATTCCCAGCAGAGGAGATGCTATCACAAGTGCTGCTCCCAGCAGCACTAGTTGGCAATGCTGCTTTGTAATCTCCTCCCTAGGCTCAGACTCCCTTTCATTAAGCCCCACCAGGTACCTTCTTGAAATTCCCAGTTGTGCTGCTCTTGATTCCTTATTTTCAATGAACTGGAGTGAAGCCGCTGGCCAAGGGGAAGCCTGTGCTCCTGGAGTCAGGGTACGGAGACCAAACATCCTAGTAGTGCCATTCAGAGGCTTGGCATGGATGCTGCCAAGCATCCATTGGATTATTCCTCATTTATGCCAAATCTGTTCCAAGAGATGGCTGGCTCCCACACCACACTCTGGGAGCCAGCCACTTGGAGAGTGGTTTCAATAAAACCACATCATCTCTTTTGAGGGGAATATTCCAGTTCATTGGCTTTTTGGTTTGAGAATTCAGCTGTTCCTTCTGGATCCTCTGCCTTCAAAGAGCTATGGGAGATAGATGATACATCACATATAGAGGCAAGAAAGGGGGCATTCATATTCTTCAGCTGTAAGTCTTTTAATAAACTGCCATCACGTGTTTTCATATTACTTTGACGGTTTTGTCCTATTTTCTGCTTCTTATGCATGCAGCTACGTGCCAAAGACCCAGAAAAAATACTTCATTTATATCAAATCTGATCCTCCCATGTGCTGAGTTCTTATTAGCTCACAGGCATTTTTCCAATATCACCAAAAGAGATTAATGTGGGAATATTAGTCTGAGCAACTATCAACGTAATATGCAAGGCCCTAATAATGAAGACATTCCAGGCAAAGCAGGTAGTAATTTTTTCACTTAAATTCACCTGACTTCCCATTATAACTTTTTTCTAGACCTTTTTCCAAACTTTAATTGTTAGAGTTGTAATTTTCCATTCCACATAACTTAAGTTGCTTCTAATTTTTTTTTGTGAGAGCGACACAGGAATGATGAGGTTTCAGATAAGATAGCCATTTCTCAAAATCAGGCTAGCTGCTTTTGAGAAAAAAACTTTGTTTTTTCTATGTCAAATAAGAACTTCAGCAGGAACATGGTATTAAGCTGAGAAGGTGGTTCCTGTGGCAAGTTAGGCTTTTTTGTTTTGCTGTAACAAAGAGTCACATTTGGCCAACTTAAGAGCATGTAAATATTCTGTATTTTGGATCTGAGGTGTTCTGGAGTGTAAAAGGACATGCAAAGTTGAATTTTTCATGTAAAATATTCAGTGAGATTGCTTTGCTTTTTTTATGGCTGGGATAAATAAAATGCTTTTTCTGCTTCCTGGAAACTTGGCCCTCCAGTGTCCAGAAGATAAAGTAGGTAAGAATGACAGGAGAATTTAGAATATGGAGATGTCAAATTTTTAACTTATATAAAGATCAATACTTGAAATCTGTGTTTCAATATATACCCCATCAAATTAGTGGTATATCTGAAAAAATAATTCCAAAGATGGTATTATGATTAATTACAATTTTTCAAATATCTGGGAAGAAAATGTTTAGGAGCACTGACTGATCAACTAGAAAGATGACTGCAGCTGAGATTTTTAAGGGCTAACTGGAGAGAAAGGAAAAGGGAAGAACAGAGGTCATTAAAAGTCTTCACACTTTAGTTGATTCCTTTTTAAATATGAACAAAACCCCAGGTTGCATTGGGCTTACCTTTGTCCCATCTGTCCCCACACTAAAGAGGATTTTGTGGCACTCATCTTGGGCACTGTAGCCAAAAAGAGATTTATTTCTGAATATATGCTGTTTCACTGCTTGTTCTATTGCTTTCTCTCTGTTGGCAATCACATTTCCAAAATAAAGCTCAGTGTCTTTAGCTGCTACAGGTAGGAATGTGTCTTCACCATGAGAGAAGCTCCTGCCAGGAGCTGCTTCTTCAGCTGCTGCCCAACATCTTCCATGTGCAGCACTCCAGAGTTCATGCATGGCCATCCAGCTGAAATCTGCCTAATGACTCAATCTGTGCCTGGACATTTCTGGCAGAGCTGAAAAACTGTCTTTGCAAATGTGCTGTATGAGTTTGTTTACTTGGCACAACACAGGGCTACAGAGGGACACCCACAGTGGTTTCTAGTGGGGCTGGTTAGACCAGGTGGAGCTTTGCAGTAGTGCAGCTTTGCTGCCCCTTCTCCCCCAGGACACTGGTGCCTGAATTAGGAAGAAAAGGAGCTTTAAAAAACTCATGAGCTCCTGGAGAGCTGGGGAGTGCAAGGGGAAGAGGTCTTCCTGTCAAAAAGTGTGGTTCTGTCCTGGCAGGCTTGGCCCATTGGGGAAGAGTGAAAGTGCTGCCCGCCAAAATCCTGTGCAGAGAGAAGCACTTTTTGTTCCTGCTGAGCATTCCAGTAGAGCCCATCAGATAGAAGTCATTGAAGCAGGGGGAGTTGGGTATCCATGGGGAGCTGTGTAGGCTGTCAGTGCATCTACTGGCCACCTTCAGCACACCCTCCTCCTCCCTGGCTGGCAGGCGGGTGTTTGCCAATCCCTTACTGGAGTCTGGAAGCCTGCCAGACTGGGTTTCACATGGATGGAGAGCAGCCTAAGTGGGATTTCAGTACAGGGCCACTCGGTAGCACAGACAGATTTTGCAGTGGGGTGGGCTGGAAGATAATCTGCCTATTAATCTCCTGCAAGCTCTCACTGTGTCTGACGTCTGAGAAAACAAGTAGACAAGATCCCAATTTCACACGGAGTTTACTCTCTTTTATTGTGGGAAAGACTCGCTTTTCTGGCAATCAAATGCAGTCTGACATTTTCACTTCCTCTTTTTCTGGTTTATTAGCAAGAAGAGATCATTCTGGCTTTCAGAGCTGAAGGATACAGCATCACAGAAAGTTTGAGTTGCACTCTCCCTGTTTTTGTAGCCTAAAAGTTAAAAGTGAGCTATAGGCTTTTTAAATACAACAGATGCTGCTGTAAGGTAGAAAATAGAAGCTGATTTAGAGGGTTGCTTCCTCAGATAATGAACTGCTCCTCTGCAGATGTCTGTCTCTGGTACCTGAAGCTGAGACTCTCAAAAATCACATGCATTGGAAACTTGGAGAGGTAAAAGTAATGCTTCTCCTGGATTCCATAATCACAAACGGAGTTTTCAGTGCATTGTGGCTTTTTGTTTGCAGTGTTTTTGAATCTGATTTGTTCATAATATTTTGTGTCTCTTAAGCTATTACCCCTCCTTTAATTGCCCACGCATTGCTCTCCTGAAAACAAGAGAATGTAAAAGTCAGCGCTGTGCTATGTAGAGAAGTGTTAACTGAGTGTTAATGAGCTGCCACATCGGCTCCAAGCCATCTCTGGAAGCCAGCACAGTAAAACAGAATTTAAAGGCTATCAAGTCTATTTCATGGCTGCGAGTCCTGAGCATGTTTTGCAGGAAAAGTGGATGTCCTTGTTATCTAGATGCCAGTTAAATGCTGCCAGCTTAATATGTGCACGGGAGAAGCTGCTTTTCTGTGTCTGGAGCAATTCTGTCGCTGAACACACCTGAGCCAGGCGCTGCTCCTCATCTGCACCACATCTGCAAACTGAGGAATAGTAAAAGCTTTTGGTTCAAGCGGAGGCAGCGGGAAGTGCCGAGACCACTGGGTGCTTGATGTGAAGCAGCTACAGAGCACAAGGAGAGAAAGGCTGGCATGTGGTGGTGGCTAACAGCCTTCAAACACATCTAAAAAGCTCTTTTGTCTCAGTGTGGAAGAAACGTCTCTTCAACTAAAAGTGAGCCATGGAAATTCTGGAAACGATGATAGTGGAATTACAAAGAATCCCCATTTACAAGCAGTGTCCCCTGCACATTATGCTGCTGACAGCCCTGTTCACAACAAGGCCATTCTGCAAAGCACTGTGGAAGGCAGCCACAGTGTCTATATTCTTGTGAATATCTTTTCACTTTTTTATTAAAGTAGGAGAGGTGATAGTAGTAACTTCACCAGACAGTAGAAAAATAATGTAGGGAAAGGCAGTAATAGAAAGGAGGGACAAAGAAGTTGCTGGCAGCAGGAATTAGGTTGTCATTGAGCAGGATGGTAGTAATTGCCCTTGAATCTCTTTTCAATACCTGCTCTTCCTCTTTCTTTACAATGCTCACTTAAGATGTTGACAAACATGCTTGAAAGACCGACACAGGGTGAAATTTTCCCTCTTTCACTGCATGAGTTAAAAAAAGACGAAGATCTCTTCTCTCTGGGGAAGAACTCATCGTATTTGGCGAAGACTAACCAAAATACAGACACTTGGTGAAAGTGATGTACAGAGCTGTCACATCTCAGTTTTGTTGTAGGCATCACTCATAACAACATCATGACATTCAGTGAGCTGTGGGTCACATATTCAGTCATATCCATTCAGGTAAGGGAAGGTGACATGAAGGTGTCTGAGTAACTGAGTAAGCATCTTGTGTTGAGAAATGGTTACTGTCTTGCTGAGAGAGGAAGAGTATTTGCTTGGACTCAGCTGCATGAAAATACAACCGTGTTGGTTCTCTCTGTTACATACATGTTTTCTATACATCATAACACTCTTTAGCATCCTGGAGTTTGATGTCCAGTGCTCTGTTGAATAGGACTCTTCAAGTGCCAGGGGAAGCTGAAGGCATTTGTGTTTGGAAGTTGGAAGGATCAAAAGCTGAGCTGCATCATGTGTGAGCTGATTTCTCCAACCTACTCTGAGTAAGCAGACGTGGGATGTCTGCCTAGGCTCGATGACTCTCTGAATAGCCTTCCTGGCTCAGTGCCTAATTTAGTTGGCAAATTTTATTTAAGAGACAACTTGCCTCTTAGCATGTTTTTGTTGCTACATTGCTAGCAGGAATACTATCACACAATTTTACCACTGCTCTGTGAAGTAGTTAGGCACAAATATATCTGCCATTGGATATTTAAGCTTAACTTTGGTGCCTATTCAGACCTTGTTATTAAGATTGTTGCATTGGGGTTTTTTTTCGCTTTCTTGCTGTATATGCATCAAGAAAATAATTTAGATTCAAACACTTCCAAGTAAAGGGAGTTTTGAAAAAAGGGTTGCAAAATCTGAGATGTAAAATCCTAGATAAATACAATTGATGAAATTAATCTTTTCCATTGGGAATGGATATGGTGCTTTACCAGTCTGGGTTGAGAAAACAACACCCATTATGAAATCTTTCCAGAGAATGAAGGATTAATCTTCCTTTTCCCTTTTAAGGAAAAAAAATAATTCCAGCCTGAAGAACCAGTCGTTAATTCTGTGTCAATCAGAGATTTCCTACAGAAAACAATGATTGAAGATTGCTTGTACACACACTGAAGAAATTAGTATCATCTGGAGGACAGTAAATGAAAAATATTTATCTGCCTTTTGGCCCTTTGGGCTATGATTTTTCCTCACCATCAAACTATAATTCTCAAATGATTTAAGAATATAAAGCAGTCAAAAGCATGATTCAGAAATATATTTAAGTACCTGTATGCACCTTACTGAAAACAGCTGGATATGATTTCAAGGAATGGTGTTATACCTGGGCATGAACACAGTACTGAATTAGGGCCTCAGGCTCATTTACATAGGGCATCCAACTTAATTAGTCCAAATTCACTTAAATTAGAAATTGAAAAATGGATTAAGCTCTATACAAAGCTGAATTAAGACTACTTTAATTTTGAAAAGTCTTTACAGGGTTAAATGCACTTTAACTAATCTGCTTTAAATTAAGCCCTTAGTTAATTTGGATTAATTTTCCTGAATATCTTTGTGAATACCAGCTCAAAGTTAGGATCCAGTCCTGCAAATACTCACAGAAATACCTTATATTATAGGAATTATTGCACTAGTAGAAGCTAAGAATGTGCATAATGTTAGGTATGCAGCGAGGTCAACACAAGCCTAAAGGGCTTGTCTGGAATCAGCAAAGAATATACAGTCAGATTACTTGTTTCTTAACTGCTTGAACACATGTACAAATACTTAGGCTCACAGTGTGTTTGGTATCATCTCCAATCTCACTGTAAATGGACCTGGAAAGCTATACTGGAGTATTTGCTGCATGTTAATTTTGTATTGCCTTCTGATGCTCTGATGTTTGTGATAACAGAACACATCCTTACTAATGATGAGTTTAAGTAATTTTATAAAGAAACAGCCAACCTTTTGACCATGTTCTTGATGTGATTGATGTATTCTTGGCCTGTTTGCTGTGTTGGATGGAAAGGATGATGGCTGCTTCCATTCAAGTCAAATATGAAGTGTTTCTATTGAAAATGTTGCAACAGAAGGATTCCCATGAATAATTTTTGGTCTAGAGTTCATCAGCAAGGAGCTGATGTCAAAGAATTTGTTGCTAATTAGTTTTGCTTTGACCATTAACATCATATTTTCATGTTTAAGCTTAAAAGGGGTATAAGTTCTACAGCCAGGTGTGCTAGGCAAAAAATTATTCCCTATTTCCAACAGGTAACAGGAGTCCAGTAAATTGATCTTTTCCTAGAGTAGGGGGAAGCTTCTCCCTTTTCCTCCTTAAGGAACAGTAGGGAGCATGAGGACTCATCTGAAGACCCTCTTGCCTTGGAAAGGAAGAATGTGTCGCTGTTCTCAGAAGTGCATCTCCCTGACTTTCAGATTTGGGCTTGACAATGTTGTCCCCATGTTCCTCACATATGCTGGGAGTGGGAAGCTCACAATAATCTTCAGGAATTAATTTTCCCTGCTCTTCAGGTGGCAGAGCTGCTGCACTAACTCAAGGCAAGAGAGTTTGCCATCCTGTGCTTTTGGCTGCTCCTGATCTTTGTGGCAAAGCACATTCAAGGATATGATATTCTGAATAGGAGTAATTCTATACCTATGCTTGGGTGCAGTACTGAATTAGGGCCTCAGGCTCATTGATTTAGGACATTCAACTTAATTAATCCAAATTCACTTAAATTAGAAATTGAAAAATATATTAGGCTTTATACAAAACCAGGAAAGATGGGAAAGCATGCTATGCTCCTGCCTGAGCTTGAGGGCACCTTGGAGGGTGACTCCTCCCAGGGAGGAGAGCGGAACATGCCAGGCCTTGCAGACTGGTGGTTTCCTGCAGGTCCTGGCAGTGATGCTGTTGCAGTTTGCAGACAGTGTTACAGGTTTTAGGTTGTCCTTGCAGTGAAAAGGATGGAAGTACAATTAAAAGCTAAATGGAGATGCCAGAGCACAGTTGCATAGGAACGATTTTCACAGCTATGGGACTGCAGAATGTATATATATAACACTCATTCTAGTGAAATTGAAGCTGGCTTTGTATCAGAAATTGTATCAGTTAAGCTGTCTGGAGTATTTAAAGTCCTGTTCTGGCTGACAAACGCTGTGCAACGCTGGCATCCCAGCCCTGATGCACTCAATGTGCATCTCCTGTACAGGAAGGGCTCTTTCTGGATCCTGCAACCCATTTTGGTTGTTTGGGCAGTTCTTTGCTTTTCTGACTGCAGTGAGTTCAGCATGGTATGGACAATACAGAGGTCATGTGCAGAGAAACCCACACAGGGCAGCCAGGAGCAAAGGGGAGAGAGGGAAAGAAAAGTCACCACCATCTGTTTGAGGTAAAAGAGAGGAGGATTTGTGGTACCTCCCTGCCTAGCAAGAGATGAGATTTGGCTCTGGTTGGTGGTTGTGTGGCTGCCAATGCTGCACCAACTGTAACAGGAAGGATCTTTCCTCTGCTCTGGCAATGAAGAAAACTGCTCCTGATTCCATGCAGTTCAGTATTTTCTCTCTGGGATGAGGAGGGAATGAGGAGAGGAGAAAGCAATTGCAGTGTCTCCTATGGCCTAACTCCTGAGTATCAGCATCAGCAGCATCTCTTTCTTAACTGCTCCCAGCTGCAGAAGCAAACCCTAATGGTTACTTCTAATACCTGACAGATCACAGACCTACCCAAATATGCACAGGGTCCATAATAATTTTATAGGAAGATATTGGCAGGAAAAGTAGTATGGGATGTTTCAATTTATGCTATCATGACAGCAAACATATATTTGTGTATGTAGTTCTGCTGCAGACTGATAAACAGCACATGTTGTTTCCAAGTGTAGGTTTTCAGGGTAGGCAACATAATCTGAAGCTCTTCTTTGAGACTCTATATTGATAAGCACTTAGTGCTGAAAAAATATGGAGTGATATCCCACTTACGAGTGATAGTAAGGAGATTATAATACTTCTGAATTTCTAGAGCCTACCAAATTCCCACCCCACAACCTTGTAGGCCATATGTATTTAACTTGGCTTACTTAAATGAAGTTACAGAAGCCTACAATTTGCTACATTACTTCCTTTATAAAACCTAAAATGCTCACATGCTTTTTTTTTTCTTTGCCCTCTAAGTGAGAAACAGTTTTACTCTTGTGTATTTTGAAGGCGTTTTATGAAATTGATGATATAGGAGAAAAGATTATTTTTATAAAGCCAGGGTCCCTTGTGTTGCTCTCGTTTTGATTAGTGTGTGAGCTTTGAGACAGACTTCATGGTGAGTGACTTGTTTAAATGCTACTTAGTTTTTAATATTTCATTTGCTGCCTTTAGAGAAAGTGAGATGTCCATAGGAACTATGATTAACATTCTTTACTGTGTTCCCAAAGGTTTGCTTCTGTAAGAGAGATTATTGATTGTGACTCTTTGAAGGAGAATTGGCCAAAAATAATCCTTCTTGACAGGATTTCTTCTTGGGATAGGACCTGAGAGGAGGCAGTTTAACAAAAATAACAAACACAATTACAAACGAAACAGAATTTGTTTCAATCTGATGAAGGAATTCTGTGGATTTTGCTAGTTCTAATAATACATCACCTTGCTGTGCAAAGTCTGCCTCTCACCACAGGGTGGTAGGGAAAAAGCTGCTTTTTTCATACCAGGAGCTTTTTACATCAGCAAATACACAATATTATGTTCCTTAAGAATAAGTGTTTTGTTAGGTTGACAGAGGAAAGAGGGGAATTAAAGTTCTCTGTCTAAGGACAAGGTCTACTTTCATGAAATACAAATTGTGGTGAATTGGCCTGTAAAGCAGAGGCACAATGTTCAGAGCGTTCTATTCATTTTCATATGTCATTATGTGTCTGCACTGGACATTGTCTTGAGGGATCTGTTCAATGTAGACAGAGTTCTTTCTTCAAAAATACACAATAAAATAGCAGCAAGTAGGAGAGCCTTGTGGTTTTTTTCTTCAAAAGACTCAGAGGACTGGCAGAATGATGAGCAAAGTCAAATCCTTTGAGACAAAAGGAGACACAGCTTCCTAATTTCTTAACATGATGTATATTTATGAAATAGCAAAATCGGGAGAGACTGTGGAATTAATACTCAAACCTCTGGGTCCAAGAGGTTCAACTGGTCCTGAGCTAGGTTAGCACCATTATAATGATTTCTTTAGACTTACAAATACTGCCTCAGAGCCAAGCTTCCTCCCCCTACTCTTTCAGTGATTTGCAATAGATAGCTCAGGAAAAGTGCTGCAAATCTCAGGCTATTTTGAGCTTTTTGTGACACCCACGGGGAGGAAGAAAGGAGGAAATCCAGGCAAATGTGGAGGTGTAGTTTCCTCAAGTTGATTTTATGTAGCTTCTGTGAGAATCAAATACTGCTGTGAGTAGAAGAGCAACCCAAAATATCAGTTCTGTGTGCTGGACAGGGCTCGGGCTCTGCATTGGACTCCATGATCCTACACAGTGGTCAACTTGGGCACCACTGGAATTGTGCTGCAGAAACCACTGTTTTCTCAGAGCAGATCACAAAAGGTGCCAATAAAAGTAGCAAGCCATTGATTGCAGGCTCTGAGCTTCACAATTTTCAAAGGTTATCCTCGCAGTGCAAAAGCCTCTGAGTGAAAAAGCTGTGCCTGTGAGTTCCTCACATTGTCCTTCCCATGCAAGGATGGGTTTTTAGGACTTTGCTGAACATTATGAAGAAATCCATAATTCAGAGAGCTTGAAAGATAAAATGTGGAGGTAGCATCTTCTTCATGAGCCCTTATTTGTTAGAGGGACTACACACTATTAATCTATTGCAGTCCTACCTATTTCAGGCTCTGCTAAAGCCAGTTCTGTGATTAAAAACCACATTTCTGAGCACATATGTTTTAGGTAACAAATTGTCCAGTGAACATCACCAGGTAGTTATGATAGAAATTAGTCACTCCCACATATCCAGTAAGTGCAGTGATTTCCAAAACCAGGCTTGCAGAGGTTTTTTAAAGTAGGTATTTGCCTCTTGTTTGGATTGAGTTTGGTTAATGTTTACTTTCCTTTGGCATGTGAGCACAATGGAGGGAAGCAGATGCTGTGCATGTATCTGAGGCCTTTTTATCTCAGGTAGACCAAAGAGAAACAAATCATTACTATTCAAAAGGACAGATCACTTCCAGCAAAGGCTTCAGCATGCCATCGCGTCTCTGCTCTTGCCCAGAAGTACTTGCTTCACCTGCCCTCACATGACCGATTTCTAAATTGTTTCATGAAATTCTGGATCTTATTTCTTTCTGATTCTTCACTATTACCCTCACTCTTTCCCTCAGTAATTCCCAGTGCTTTCCATCCAATCTATGTTGTTTATTTTGGATAAATAACATCCATCTATTTTGCTCACAGAACTGTTCCATTTAACCTTTTATAACTTCCCTCTTTTATGCTTTAAATTGCTCCCTGAATCCTGTTGTAAAGTCTGTTGCAGGGAGGAAAAGGAATACTTTGTTCACCAAATCTGGGCTGTGGTGAGCAGGATGTAAGGGTTTAAAACTGTAGCAGCAGAAACTTCCTCTGAGCCTCATGCTAAGAGGTCAGGACAGGAAGAATTAGAGTAGATTACTTAGGGAGGTAGATGTTTACAAAGAGAATAATAATTAAGATTAAGAAAAAGAAAGACAGAAATGTTTGTAATTTTGAGTCCTCGTCCAAGTATAGGTCTCTTACGGTCTTCTCTTCAGCCCTGTTTTCTGTATATCCATAATTCATCTAGAAACCCTTTTCAACTTCTTCTCACCTGCTGTGAATTCTTTTTTTGCACGTTCCCCCAGTACTTTGTGGCCCGTTCAGTGTATCTTTTGTGGCATTGACTGTATCTATACAGTCATAAGGACTTATTATTATAAATCCTTGCATGAGACTAACACTTGCAATACAAAGCTTTTATATCCGTGAGTAGCAGATCTTTGATTGATCAAGAAAATAGCGAGATATGTTACAGAAAGAAGAAAATCTGTCATTTGGTGGAGATATTTCTAGGTTTTATTATAAAATATTTGAGACTTTCCATCACTGGCAATAAAATTCTAATCTACTTGTTAAAAATCTGTTAAAAAAAGCATTTTAAAAAGACCAAATTAGCAAGATCTTTTTTAACTTCTACTGGCAGAACCCTTTACATACATTTTCCTTGAAATTTATTGCTTCAACATTTCTTGTATTCTGGAGTCTTCACCTATAGCTACTTCAGAATATTTATGATTTAATTAATACTAGAATTATACTGAAATATCAAAGAAGCAAGCAGTGACTATTTTATATGCATATATGCATTTTAAAAATTGTTATGTGTACAGAGTAACACAGTACTTTATGAAAATATAGCATAATGATGCATTGTATAGCAGTTATTAAATGTACTATATTTTACTGTGTTGTTTTATTACATTTACAGAACTTTTGTGTAACAGTGATAATACCTATTGATCCTTGAATCTTGTTCCTGTCATTATGCTGGTATAAATATAATCCTTACTCCAATGAAAATAAGAATTTTTGGTCAGTTTTATTCAGATGTTTAAAATTTGTTTCCACTTGGACTCAGGGTAAAAACTGAACTGAAATTAATTTTTCAGTGTGACAGAATGCCCAAAAAAAATCCAACTTGAAGTTTCTAATTTCAAAAAGCCTTCTTAAAAAGTTTGGATATTCTTGGTCTGAAATGCTTAATTTGCACTTGTTGAAGGAAGAGGACCTGTTGCCACTTAATTCTCTGTGACATTACTCTCAGTCTGTCTGGCAAGCTGTGGGACCCCATGGGACATGGGCTGAATATCAGAAGCTGAAGTTCTCTGTTCACCCTTTACTCTGGGACAGCCTGGACCTCCTTGCAGTGCCTTGGATTCTGATGCAGTGAAAAACCAACATCACATCTCACATTACCATGAGGAAGGTGTAGCCTGGCCAACCTGTGACAGTGTGATGTGTGGTGGCCTGGCTGGGTCATGGAAGCATTCTTGGTTAGAAATTACTATTTTTGTTTTGCTTTGTTTTGTTGCATTGGTTATTTTAAACCCAAACTGGCTCTTCAGTCTGGTTCACAGCATAACCCCATGAGGAACTGTTCTGGCACAGTCAGGACACAGCCTGGTGTGGGAGAGAGAGCAGCACAGTGAGGGAGCTGCCTGTGCTGGCACCAGGATGGAGGAAACAGTCATCAGACTGTCAGTGGTTTCCTTTTCTTCCAGCAGGTTGTTTGTAGAATAGTTAGGTGATAAAGGGAGGTTAACTTGAATTTGGACAAAGGCTGGAGTGCTAAAAGTTGACAATAAAGAAGTAAATGATAACTTCTGTCTCATGCTGTCTTGGGTTGCAATACAGGATGTAACCAAAAGTATGTATTCTATCACCATCTGTTGAAAACAGGTGGGGCAGTGTTCTTTATATTTTCCACAACCCATCCTTCCTCCAGGAAGATATCATTTGTTAATGGACCACTGAGTCCCACTGCATGACTGATAAAATTCCATCATCCCACTGGGAGATGCTCCAGCCAGGGGGAGGAGCCAAGCCTTTCCTACCTAGAGAAAATCTGACATTTGGAACATCAGAGCAGCCTTTTTCCACTGGATTCCAGAGGAAAACCAGACCCTTCTACATCATCACTGGACCTTTGGAGGAAAACTGCACTTTCTACAGGAGCACTGCTCCAACAGAACCACATCTGTCACTGCAGGAGGATGCAGCCACCATTTAATGGGACTGCTACCAACACCCTGACCGACCAGGTGTCAGATTGTATTCTAACTCTGTCAGTGTTTTGGGGTTTGTTTTTTTTTTTTT
>VXBI01000151.1:442559-506679 GCA_013397375.1 Toxostoma redivivum | reverse complement strand
TTTTTTTTTTTTTTTTTTGTATCACTGTATTTCTATTTCAATTTTTCCTGGTAAAGAACTGTTATTCCTATTTCCCATATCTTTACCTGAGAGCCCCTTAATTTCAAATTTATAATAATTTGGAGGGAGGGTGGTTTACGTTCTCCATTTCAAGAGAGACTCCTGCCTTTCTTAGCAGACACCTGTCTTTCAAACCAAGACACATGCTTAATCCCATCCCACATCTTGAATGGGCTTCGGAGCCAAGAAAGGATATGGTGGTGGTCTTTGATCACATTTTTACATTCTTGACACCTTGCAGGACATATTCCCGGTCACCAAGTAAGAGGGTGGCATGTACACAGTGGGCTTCTCAATCCCACAGTTGGTGTGATGAGATCAGTGTTTCCTTGAAGTCAGTGTAGTGAACAAAGTGCATGAGAACAGCACAAACCATCTGCAGAGTGGAATTTCTCTCATCTTGCTTTCCTTTGGCTTCTCAGTGTTGGCCAACAGCTGTGGAGACAAGATGATCATTGGAGCAAAGGGATCTGGAGAAAGAGGTTGTGTTCCTAGTCCTTGTCTGTATTCTTCCCAAAGAGTGGGAAGCACAGAGAGGGAAAAGCCTCCCAGAGTAGCAGAAACAAGGAATTGCCTTAGAAAAGCCAACTCTGAAGTCTGGAAGTTTAGTAAATATTTGCTTTTGTACCTTGAGGCCAGTGATGTTTAAAATGTGAAAATGTTTTTCTTATCCTGAGGCCAAAGGAGTTTGTGCTTTGATTTAAACATTCATTCTGGTTTGTATTTAAGCCACTACAAAGTAAACTATCACACAAGCAGGGCTCTCAAAAACACTCATTGTGCATCCACCCTCTGGCTTCTATTTTATCACAAGTGATGAAGGATAGGAATTTAATAAGGGATAAGCTGTAGAGCTGGCCCACAGGGTTAGCACGGCCAGCTGGGCTCTGAGTGTCTGTAAAGGACTTTCACCCAGCAGGTTTCTCTGAGGTTTGGAAAGTCTACATCATTGTGCAGCAGTCAAGAAGCAGCACAGATAAGCTCCCTAGGGAGCCTCCTTCAGACCCTCACAGCCAAGGCAGATTGCTATTGGGAGACACCTTTGGGAAAAAGAAATCTTTTCCAGCCAAAGGGATCCCATCAAATAGGAACGTGTTTGGCTGTTCCACTGAGTCCTCCTGCAAACCTGAAACGTGAGAAGATCCATTCTGCATGCACAGTCCATCTGCCTTTCTGAGGAGCTCCAGAGCAATAAATACGGGTTGCAGCTTCTGAGTTGCTCTGTGGTTTATTGACCTTAAAGAAATCCCTTTGACTTCAGTTGTGATGTCAGATGAGTGCTGTAATTTCAAAACCCTCTGTGAATGTACTTCTGCATTCCTAAGACAGTAGCCTTGTCTAATAGTTATAGTAGTACCTATGTGTCAAAATTGAAGTGTTTTATAGGATATCTATCACCAGCAACTGTGAGACTGAGTCTCTTCTATTACAGCAGGCCCGTTTGTAAAATGGATAATGGTTTTGCAGGACTAATAAAATGTCTGCAAAATCTTTAAAATGAAANAAAAAAAGGAAAATGGAAAAAAAAATCCCTTATCACTTCTCTACCATAGTTCTCAAAACTTCAGTGTAAAAGCAAGTCTCTTACATTAATAGGAGGAATTAGAAAGCTAGGAGAAGAATTGTACAGTGATGAAGATTTTGACCATCACCAGACTGTGATTAAGCACTACACTGTGTAGTGTTGGTGTTGTTTCCATTTTAAATCCATACCACTGAGAAATTACGGCTGGTCTCACACCAGTTGAAAGTAGGTGCAGATGAACCCTTGAAATTTTTGTTTTAACTTTGTAGTAATACATTTTTCAATCTAAATGGTTGCTGGCTTAAGTTAAATGGATACCAGCCATTCTTGAATTGGACTTGAAAGTGACTGTACTGGATAGAAAAGCCAACATTTGGCTTTCTTAGACCACTGATGAAGATGTGTTTGGGAACCACCGTAAGACACAGTGCTTTTAAAAACCAGACAGATACAGGTGTGGGATGTAGCCCAAATCATTCAGAGCATTCAGGCTGCACACTGAAAGCACCTGGGTAAATGAGAAGTTATTTCTGAGTATTACACCAGCTGTAGGCGTGTTGCTGTCTGTCTGCTGGATTTGGAGGTTGCAAACAAAGCCAGGAGAGAACAAAATACTGTTCTTTGGTGTCAGCTCACTAGGAACCAAAGAAAACGGAAAGGCACAGGTTACACTACCTTACTTCACCAGTGACAGTTTTCAGTCTTTATAGAAATGCTTTATGAACAGTCACTTTGCAGATTTCTCTAGCTGCCTGTGCCCATGGCCATACTTTCCTTTTATGGTGTATTGTTCTGCTTCTCTTCTTTTTTTCATGCTGTCCTGCAGCAATTCTAATGTGTGCTGTCCCATGACTTGGACATTACATCTGCTGCCCATGAAATTTTGGGATCACAGGATCTGTACTATACTGAAAGATAAATTTGGAAGGTAACTGGCCAACAGATTGGTTGTTAAACATTGTTTAAAAGCTATACACACCATTTTAGGTCAATGTTAAAATAGTCCAGTACCAATTGCTGTGCCTTTCCCTAGCCTGGGTCACTTATTTTAGTGCAGTTCAGAGGTACACCCAATCTTTTAATGCTGATAACCCAGAGGTTCTGAATGTAAAGACGTCACTGCAGTCTCAAATACCAGCACATATTTATAGCATCTGTCTCAGCAGAGTTTCCTTTCTTCCCTACAATTATTTGAAGGCTGTAAGCCAACTCCAACACCCACAGAGAACTAATTTAAATCAAGATTTAAATCACCAAGTAGGAAATCTTGGTTTAAATAATACATTTGATCTCTTTTTGCAGTAGTAAGTTATGCTAGATAATTTTTTGAAATAAAAGTTAGCTTTCATGGGTTGGTAACCATTAGAACACCTAAAGGGAGCCTTCAAGAAAGCTTGAGAGTGGCTTTTTACAAGGACATGTAGGGATAGGACAAGGAGAAATGGCTTTAAACTGAAAGATAGTAGATTTAGATCAGATAATAGGAAGAAATTCTTCACTGTGAGGGTGGAGAGGCAATGAAACGGGGTGAAGCTGAGGATACCCCACCCCTGGAAGTGTTCAGGGTCATTTTGGATCAAAGGAGTGACCTGGCCTAGTGGAAGGTGTCTGTGTCTGTGGTGGGGGTGTTGGAACTGGATGCTCTGTCCCTTCCAGCCCAAGCCATCCTGAGATTCTATGATTTATAGCAAAAGATAATACACAGTGAGGTCTTTTTTCTTGTTAACCAGAAGTATTTCTCTATGAATATTTATTATGTTGATAAATTAATGATCACTTTATCATATTCTTAATTTTGTCATATTTTTAATTGGAAAATAAGCATGGTTCATTTATTTCTAGATTTTTTTCCTTGTTTATATGAATTGAATAAAAACTAGAATTCAATAAAAATTCCTCAAATAGCTTAATATTCCCTTTGTTACCTAAATAAAATGTATTAAGTGATATAAGAAAATAAAAACCCACATTCTTTTCTTAGCTTAAAAGCAACTAACTGGTTTGTTAGTATGAATAATTATCAGTCACTGAAGTAAGTCAGAGCAAAGAAATTCCAGAACTTATTGTACTCATTTTTATTCATAGATTGGAGAAGGAAAAAAGTCCTTTTTTTTTTTTCTTTTTAATTCTCTATGGAATCACAACATGAAATGAACTTGTTAAATAGAACTGATGGAATAAAATTAAATTAGTAAATATTTTGTATGTGCAAGGAGGCTACTGCTTCCAAATCTGCTTCCAAATTTTCTACTTTAGCAAATTATTGTCCCAGGGAACCCACCTAGTTCACCTGACTAAAACCTACCTAGTACACCTAACTAGAACTTCAGCAGTAACAATATGTTATTTTAAGAAATTATATAATTTTAGACTTTGATATGAATTGTTTTAATTTCACATTTCTTTTAAGTAAATTTTGTTTTAAGTTTTTATTTAATGTAAAGTTGTTTAGTTTTTAAGTGACTGGGGTTTTTTGTCCCCTTTGTCAACTACCAGGGAGTGTAGAAAAGGCAGTGGCTTGTGTTCTGCATAGCCCCACTAATTCAAGTTCTGCACGTTGTGAATTGGCACAAATTGTGTGCTCTAAAAACCAGAAAACTGCATGAAAATGACCTGGAAACCTCATTCTCCTGATGGAGCAGGGTATTTTGAGCTCCTGGCCTGGCCAGGAACTCTCCAGGCTGAGAAATGTCCATCTCTGGCAGGAGCAGCATCTGGCATCATCACTGCTCAAGATCTGGTTTTTTCTCTGTGTGACGTAGAAGGAATAGGGTAGAGGTCACAGCAGCAAATCACAGCTGAGGCATAGGGCATTTCCCAAGGAATTAATGGCAGGCTTGGGTTAGTGGTGTTCCAGTTTGCTTTGGGCCATCAACTCCTCCCAGCTCCTCATTATCCCCAGGAAATGCCCTGTGACTCAGTTCTCATTGCAGGTAGTATGAATCAACAATATTCTACATCTGCTCTATGTAGTGAAGACAAGATGGAAGGTAGTAAATTTCACTTCATAACGAAAATCTGCCGTGTTTTCATCCAGAAACCTTTTGTTCTCCCTCTTAACACTGATAAAACGTGCTGAAAAAGAATTCCTCATCCATAAAGTGATGCCAGAGGATACAGACAAAATGTCTCGTTGCTTCACTCTTTCACTTTAATTTTCCACCCCCAGCAGCCCATTTGCAGGTTGTTTTACACCAGAGTGGATTTTGGAATATGGCCAGTGCTTCACCTTAACTAAAAGGAAGTAATTAACAGGTAGCTGAGTGTTATGTTCTAGACAGGGGTTGCTGAGCCAGAGTCCCACTCATATCTGCTTTGCTGTTGGACAGGCACAGAAGTTTTAAAGTGAGAGCAGAAAACTCCTCTGACACAAAAGGAAGATGAGGAGTGATGAGCCTCTCTGAAGAAGTGTCTTTGCTGCAGGAGTATATATAATCTGAATATATATAATCAAGACTCAGTTGTTTGTAGAGCAAATCATATATAGATAAAAGGACACAATAGCTGTTGGTTTCAGGTAACACTGTATTTTGACTCCTCACCTGTCATTTATTTAACACAATTTTGAGCTGTGCATTGCAGGTGTTAGACAAAACACACCCTGAGCTCCATTGTAAAACACAGTGCCCCTTGCATGATGTAAGTTGAATTCAAAACTTTATATGTGAGTATTCTAATTTTGGCATGCACAGATTCCACATATAGTTTACCATGGTATGAAATTCCATAATGTTGCTATGGAAGAGCTCTGATTCCTACTGCCCATGCATATTGCAAAAATCAAATTCTTTCCCCCATACTTTATAAGGAGATAGGTTCTAGGTGGAATTGTACCCATCTTTGTACAGATGAGTCCTGATAAATTCAGTGAGTTTGCTCAGGGACTGAGTATTTTGTCTTAGGCATGGTGTCTGCAGGCATCCCTCTCACCCCTGAGCCAAACCCCTCCAAAGAACAGAACAGCAGAGTTGACTCGCTCCCAGAGCAGAGACTGACTGCTTTGGTCTGAATACATGTCAAAGAGTTCGGGGGAGGCTGGATATGCACAGATGGGTGCTGGAAAAAGTCCTCACAGACCTGAACCACCCCCAAAATCCCATGCTGGGGTAGAAGACTAAGACCTGCTAAGTAAGAGCAAAAGACAGACACCATGTCTGCCTCCTTTTGAAAAAGATTCGAAATATTTGTTCTTTCTTGTTTCCAGCACACTGGGAATGGCTGCCTGGTGTTGTTCTCTCTCGGCCAATTGCTCTCCTGTCTGAACAGACAAGCCTCAGATCAACTTTTTTTTTAAACTCAGTTTGTGGGTTGATCTAGGAGAACAGCATGGCTCTCTGTCTTTTTTGGCAGAGGTTCCAAGCCAGGCTCTGACAGCCTGGGTCTGGCTCACTGTTGGATGCTGTGTGTTGCAGACAGATCCTAAACCGAAGTGTTCCCTGTCCAGTGCCATGTGCTGCTTCTGCAGAGGGGCTGCAGGCCATCAGGGAATGTGGGAATGCTGTTTTTCAGGAGCTGCCTGCACATTATTACCAGCACTATGATTCAGTCTCTTTCCTCTAGCATCCCTAAGCACTCTTGCGGGTTTCAAAAGCCTCATTTGACTTCTCTGATACTTCCACAGCCCACAGCAGATCAGGGAGCTGGGGAAGGAGAAAAGTGAAGCCAGAGAAGTTATACATGTGGGAAGGAAGTTGAATTCTATGAAAGAGATATTGGACATACATCTTCAGAGAATTTTTCTCAGATACCAGCAGCTTTGATAGAAGTCCATGATCCTTTTAATTGAGGTAGACACACTATTGTTTAAGAGGCCATGCATGACAAGTCCCTGTCACCATGTTTTTACATAGAGTGTTCATACAAAGCGATGTCTGGTGGAGTCTGAGAAAACTGGAAATTTAATACTGGCCTGTGGTCAAAATTTTCTGCAAACACAAGAATATGTTATTCATCACCGTGTTGAGAGTCCAGCAGTACCCTTTTTAAATTTTTGATACCACACTTTGTCAGTCAGCCCATACACAGAGGAAATGATGTTGTGAAGGAAAATATCATTTTAAAAACAAAGCCAGCACCAATATCCTCAGCAGTTTCCACATTCTCAACGTTAGCTTCACCTTGTGTTTTGTGAAACTTGCTGTTGTGCTGGCAACATGATCAATGATCATCTGAAGAACTCTATGTTTGCCTTTGGATCTCATGTAGATTAAACAGCAAAACCCACATCAAGACAGAAATGGTTTCTTCTTCTGCATGTCACTGTGCTTTTTAGTGACTGTCTGAGAAATAACTTCTCTTTACCATTTTCTTTAGAGGTTTGAACCTCTCACTCTGTCACTGTCATCTCTCATGTGTAAATGCACCAGGGTCTTACAAACCTCAGTTGTTTTGGAAAGGAAGAACATTCTGTATGTGCTGCCCTAATAAAGCTACATGAGCTGCTTGCTCTGCATTTGCCACAGGAGGATCCTTGGGGGCAGCGTGGAGCTGTGATACAGGCCAGGGCTTGACCTGTAAATAGGGAAGGAGCTGGAACACTCAATGGCCAGCAAAGTTTTCCTTGTCCCTGTCTCTTGCAAGGCAGCACAGACGTGTGTGATTTGGGGGATCCAGGAGGTAAGGGAAGAAGCTGGGATCTGCAGCTGGCTCCCAATGGGCATTTGGTAAGGTTCCCTCCCTGGCTCCCGGCACAGGCAATTGGAAGTACTGGTGCATTCTCCCTTTCTTTCAAGACCACCATTTCTTCTTGAGGTGCAGGTGAAAATAGAGCTGTGTTCTTTTTCCAGGGCTATTGCTCTGGGTAGGAGCATCTTCCTGCTGCAGACCCTCTGTCCATGAAGGTCTTCTGCTGGCATTTGCTCTGTGGAATAACTATGAAACCCACAGCATTTCTGCAGGCACAGCAGGGTCTTCCAGTCCACCTTTTCTGCAATTTTTCTGCAGTAATATGGCTTCAGTAGTTAAAAATGTGTAATGTATGTGTTTTGAGGAGGCAATTCCAGAACAAATCAAAGAATAAAGGTCCTGACTGTTAACAGTTCTAGGAGTTTACCACTTTTTACCTCTGTTTCCTTGTATAAACACAAAGCTTTAGATTTTCTTTCATATCAGAACATTAGAATTCTGAAAAACTCAAAAAAAATAAATTATTTAAAATTTCTCTGCAGTCAGCATTTTGAACAACTTAATAAAATATAATTTTTCCTCTGCAAGTCTCAAATCAAAAGCTGTTCCTTCCCCCTGTATTCCTGAGCTCTAAGTTTAAAATAAAAATGAACATATTGAATTTGAAAAATTGTGGAGCTGAATTTTACTACAAGGCTTAGACTAATGTATATATGATTTTAATATCTGGAAATGTGTGGTTTTCTTTTATCAGTTACATAATGATGTGCTATTAGCTATTTTATTTCTGTGCTAGACTGGGATACATTTATGGAATTCCTTAAGGTGAACTGAAAAAAAGAAAATGCAATGGACTAAAATGTTATGGTTGTGTGCCATAAACAGCAAATTAGTGCACAGAATTTGAGAGTTTTAAAACCTCCATGCTATTCAGGGACACATTGAGAGGATATTGCTATTGGGTTAGAAATTTGTGCTCATTGCCCCAACTTTGCTGTCAGGCTCACAACACCCTCCAAACGTGCTCTCAGATCCTCAGATTTTCAGCAGAAAGTCTTTCATGTGAAAGGGAAAAAAAATATCAAGGAGACAGATTTTGGTTTCTGTTTATTTTTTAAAAATTACAGAAAGATGGTTCTATAGAAGCCATATGAATTTTATTCCTACACAGTCCCCTCCCGAGCATCATCTGGGCTATAGACAAAGGGCTGTGTTGCTTAGCAACCCCCCTAAAGCTCATCAACACAGCCTTGGTATTAATATTTATCCCCCCCTTTCCTTTAAAAAAAGCCTTACTCTGGAATTTGAAATGGGATCTGTCCTCCCTCTCTTTTGTGCAATTAAAGCTATACTGCTCACTTTTTCCAATTAATGTTACTGGCTAAACCAAACAATTTCTGCCAGGAGGGCCAAATACAGCTCTTGGGTGACTGACTGGAATAAAAGTTACATCAGGGATGAATTTCTGTCGCCCAGTGTATCTTCTACTGTCAGTGTTTTTGTAGTTTCTCTTTCCTTTAGATCACTGAAATCCCTAATTTCCATCTTCCCACCCTTTTTTTTTCTGAGTCCTCTCTTTCCATGTCTGTAGTGAGGGGCTCCCTCTTGGCTGCATCCTCCTCATTACCTCCAGCAGCTCTGGTGTCCTCAGTGGGGCACTGGCAGGGCTGGAGGGATTTTCCTGCAGCCTCTGAGGGCACCCAGACACCAGGACAGGTGTTGAACAAACCAGGGTGAAAAAAAGTCCAGTAAACACAACTGAAAGCTCAACTACCCACACTGGGACTAACCAGGACCCGGTTGTTCCTTGGCAAAATGATTCTCTGCACCAGCAAAAGCCCTGTGCACAACATGAGTCCCTTTACAGCCCATTTTTGAGAATTTCAGTGGAATGTAATTAGCACACAGACTGGAGAAAATGTCTCTGGAGGGAGCAAAGCAAATTATTCAATGCCAGGGAAATATTTGGAATAGGCTCTGGCTTTATGTTTGTGTTAATGGCCATGAGGTCCAGGGATATTCACTTTCTGCCCTTCAGCCTTTCCAAAGAAGTACCATCAGAAATACAAATCTGAGTCTACCAGTACAGGCAGTGTATAATCATCATCTAAACTTGTCATTGTATCAAAACACCGTGGCTACATTGGGATTTGGTGTGAAAATAGAAGCAGAATGGAAAGAAGTCAGCTGGAGCTATGACTTACTATGCTGAGAGTGCTGAGAAAGGGCACTTAAGTACCTAAATAAGGGCTTGCTGCTTAAAGTTTTGGTCACAATTTGCTGTCTCCAAAATCCTGGCCACAAAATGTGATTTTCTGCAAGGCACAGATTCTTTCTGAAGTAAGCTGGGATGTATGAGGCTGCTGGGAAAGATGCTGAAGGATGAGAAAAGAACTGTGATTCTGGAAGCAATTTCTTTTCAAAATCATTTTCCTTTGGGGGTGAAGACGAAATGATTTTAAGGTCGGGAGCGGATGTGTATGGAAAACTAATTGCAAATGTGATAAAGAAGGAGAAGTGCAGGGTCCTTCAAACAGAAGCAGCAACTCTGTAAACAGCAATATTGACTTCAGGCTCCAGCAGTGTCTTAATGCTGTATATATTCTTTTTTTTTCCTATAACTTCTACCTCTTCTGTCATGCCAAGCGATAATAAAAACTGTTGACTAATATCAGTGAGACAGGAGACCACAAAGACTTATGGTTTTTAGGTACTCTGGAATGGAGAGAACCTCTTGCAGATGCTTCACAACCAGCTCCAGTCTGCCCTTCCAAGCTGTGAATATGGACCATATCTCAGGCCAACACTTTCCCTGGAAGGTTACACGAAGACCTGTCATGTGGATTTTTCTCAGCCTGTAAACTCAGTGCAGAGTTCTTTAGAACAATATTGATTCCACTTGGTCAGACCCTCAGCTGAAGCTAGCCAATAACTCATTGCTTTCATCATCTGCACTGTCTGTGACAGGAACGATCAGTTCTTCATATCTAAAAAAAAATATCTTTCTTAGAAGTTCTGAAATCTGAAAGCTTCTTACTTTTGATTGGATTAGCCTTCATTCAAAAGAAAATCAGCTTTCAGCCTCTATACACTGGACCTCCTTTTGATTCCACTAATTTTTCACTGGTTTTGCCCTTGTGAATCTCCTTTAGGATTACTCCTGACTTACACTGGTATAAGAACAAGAAGATACAGGACAACTAAGTGATCCTGGAATTTAGAGCCAAAATGTGTGTGCCAGTCTAGGTGAAGGTACGTCTCACCACAGGGGATAAAAATACAGGAGAGGAGAGAAGAGGAGTGGGGCAGACTTGAGCAAACTGAGTGGGAGCTGTGCAAGGGGCTGAGGCACTTAGAGAGCAGTAGAAGCATCACCTCTTTTTCCAGATGTTGATGATTCAGCCTCACCTTTGCTTGCTCTCACATGACTCAGCTATAAGCAGACACCACCTTTTGGATCCAGTAGTGGCAGTGAGCAAGTACTCTTTAGCACCTTGCTGGTAGACTTTAAACCCCTTCTTGACAGCTTTGGCAGGAAAACAGCTTTTGTAAACTTCCCCTGTTTTATTTTGGGCAAAGAAACTCAGCCTAGTTGCGCCTGACCTTTCCTGCTGTGGGTTAGAAAGTGAACACAAGAGCTGCTCCTTCAGCACAGCTGGAAAGACCTCGCTGCAGTGGGGAGCTGTGTGATGCCTGAGGGTAGTGATGCCTCCCAGACTTTACTACACACAGAAGAGACTGGCTGGTTTTTGCTGTAGATGCTCTGTTAATGCTGCCTTTATGCCAGATCAGCTACAGCATCTTGAGAAGTTCCAGAACAGCACTTCCAAGGGTAACTGGTGTAATTGGCTTTGTTCTGCTAAGTTTACCTCTTTAAATGACATTTTAGGAAAGCAGCTGCTTCTCATTTACTTCCTCCTCTCCTTTTTTTTTCTGACAAGAGTTAGTGCTGCTGCTCATCCTGATCTCCTGAGCAGATCCTCATCTTCTCTGTGGCCGGAACTCATTTTGTGTCCTTGGCATTTACTTCTGAAATATTTTAATTTAAAACAATGCTGGTGAAAAGCAGAGGTAATAGCTGTGTGATCCTGCCTTTAGTGAAAAAGACTGGATCTAGCCTGAGTGGGGAAAGAGCAAATTTCCTCACCTTTTGTTGTTCTCTCTCAAAACCACCTGAGGCAGCACTGAAGTTGTTCATTCTTCTGTAAGTCCAACTGGGATAATGTATTTTCCACTGGGACCAGTAAGATCCAGGCTATAAATGTTGCCAGGTTGACTGGATTCAGTGGCCACCAGCCAGGACTTGAGCCAGTAACCAAGGAAGAGATCCTATTTGAGCACCACATGCTGCTCATTTTCGCCTCATCTGGCAGCCAAAGGTTTTGTGTTTGCAAATCTTTCCCTCTTATGGTGATCGCCCTTCCTCAGCATTCACACATCCTGCTGGTTTTAAGTTAGCCAATATCCTCAGCTTTGGTTTTGTCTTTGGTTTTAAGCTTCTAAAATCACTTGTGCAAAGTAGAAGGAGGGGTTTTTTTTCCCAAAGAAACAATACTTACCATGTGTAAAATGCTTTTCACCTTTCTAACAAACTCAGTTAACTAATTAATCCTTGCAATATCCCTGGAAGGAAAGTAAACATTATCTCACTTTTACACACTGGGAAACTAAGGCAGAAAGGTGAAGTGAATTGCTCAAGGCTGGTGAAAGATTTAGTGCTGCAGTCAGTTTTATAAACACACGGGGTTTCTGGCTCCTAGTCCTGCATGCAGGCAATTAGACCAAGTCTCCAATGGGTAAAATGGGCTACAAGGCATAACCTTGCTCTTGAAGCAATGGTGTTCCTCTGGGGTATGCAGAGACTGAAGCTCACAGCCCGGGAGACGTGAGGGAAAGGCAAGCACTGTCCTGGTTTGAGCCCCACCCTTTTCTAACTGTCCCACTACTGTCTAACTGGCTCACCACTGTCCCAAAGATAGAACAAGCATAACATGTACAGCAAATGGAGCTGCAGAATCCTGCAAAAGTTCAGAGGAGTTTTGGGTCAGCTGTGGCAAATCAGTGTAATTTGGATGCACTGTGGAAGACATGACTGCTGCATCTCCAGCAAATGAGCCTCCATGTGATGGAGATATGATTTGCTATGCCTGTCATCAGGGGGAATAAACAAGAATATTCATCTGCCTATCTTTTATGGGTATTCCATCTCAGCAAAGGCTGTGAGCAACTTTCCTGGTAAGTATTTTGTGCTGGCGTTGTGCTCATTCTGCTTAAAACAGTTCCACTTGTTCCAGAATTATACTGGGCGAGGGAGCAGCCTTATCACAGACCTAGACAAGTTCTGGAATCATTGACAATGGTGTGAACAGAGAAGTTGATTCAACTTCAGAACTGCTCAAGCTTACTGCAGCTGTATCTGAGCACAGGGCCAGCCAAAATTATCTGTCTCTGGACGAGCTGAGAGAGGAAAATTAGAGGATCTGTGCAGCAAGGAAACTTTGCTGTGTCTTCAGCCATCACTGTCAAAGGCACTGCCCTGGGGAAGGTTGTACCAGTGCTTCAGTCCTGCTATTAATATGGAGCTTTCCTGCTCTTTTTGAGACAGAGAATTGGTGACTGAGGAATCACCACTATGCCTCCAAACTCACCAAAATGTTTTCATAGCTAGTGGGTCTATGCTTTAAAACAAAACAAAAACAGCTCCAAAAATATGGCAAGTGAGTGCCAATAATTTTTATTTCTGCACTGAAGCAAATTGTTCCAAGCATTTTGTGAGAGAAGGACAATAGAGGACAATCCATCAGTGCAGAGTACATCAACATATTTAAAAAATGCAAGTAGCGGGGAAAGCTTTTAATTTGAATGATATCAGTGCCCACAAGCATGACAATAATTAAAGGTCTGCCAGCATGGCTATTATACATTCTGGTTTAGTGCATTTAATATCTCAGTTGCTTCAAATCACATCAGCCTGATGGCTGGCAAGCATGTTCCCACTCTGGATGCAAATCAAGCTTTCACACACCATTCTGAAGCCTCACTTTAAAGGTAGGAATTTTCTGCATCAGGACAGGATAGGCTGTCCTTCCTCCTTGTAGTTCTGTAATGCTGGTACATTTCCACTGCCTGAGAAATTGCAGAATAAATTATTCTCCTTACAGTTAGACTGAAATGTTGTCATACCCTACTTCGGGCAATTTTGCCAGTTCTCAGAACTTTCTTTCTCCCCTGGCAGGTGTGTGTGCCGTGATCTGTCAGGGATGCTCCCTCCCTTTTGGGTTGTACCGAGGGTGAGGGAGGTGCTGTGGTCCCTCCCTCCACTGCAGCCCTGGGCTGGTGTCTGACAGGGCATATTGTGCTCCACTGCATTCAGCTTGCCATGGGTGGGCTGACTGCCAGGTTTCAGTCAGCTCTGATGGGGCAAGAGGACATCCAAGGGGTTTCACCTCATCTCCTGGTGCTTCCACACTGTGTTATCCCTGCAGAGCCTCAGGGCGTCCTCAGGAAGCACAGCCTGGAGCAGCACTGGCACAGCACCAAGGCCAATGAGAACAGATGATCGCTTTTGCAAATAGTAATTTCAGCACTCCCAAAAACAAGCCAACAACTTATTTTATTTTCATTTGCAGGGGGGAAAAAATTAAAAAACAACGAAGAGAGAGGCTAACAAGGGATGTGACTTGCATCGCCATGAATACTCTGCTTCCATGTCCCCCACTCACTTTCCCTCTCCTGCTTTCCCTTTCAGCCCATAACCTCAGGAGGGCAGGAGCTGTCTCTCACTGGGTGTTTATGCAGATCTGAGCACAACGGGGCCTTGATCCTCCCTGGGTCCTTCTGATGCTACTGCAGTACAGCTGAGGAGGAGGTTTTAGACAGAGATGGCTGCAAGCTTCAACTTGTAAGAGATTGAAAGTGCCCTGGAGGTCAGGGGGGAGGTGACACATCCTGAGACCTTGGGAACATTAAGGAGTGGAACAATTAGCTGGCTAGAGGTTGGCAGGGAGAGTGCTGGAACTGAAGCCACCAAGCAAAAGTGTGACCTTGTTAGGATTAAAAAATGGAGAGCTCAAGGGGGTACAGAAGGGAGAGTGGGAGGTCAAATGAAGGATATATACAGACAGATACAAAGATTAAAAAAATCCAATGGCAGTTTTCTTTGCCAGTTTCACATCTGCTGTTGTACTGACTTGGTCTCTTGGAAATCACATTGAAGCAGATTTTTCCGATAAGAGACGTGGTAAATGGTGGTGCATGTACTTCTAGACCATTGAAAATGCAATGTAAACTATAAAAGCCTCTCAAGCAAATGTGATTTGCAGTGGACCAGGAGAGAATGCACCACAAGTTTGTATCATAGCAGTTGAGGTACAAAAACCCTTTCTTTTAGGGGTCAAATATTTCTTAAGCTGTGTTGATTTGACCACTCAGGGCAGTTTTGTTTTGAGGGTACTGTCCTGTGTGGATTCATCCTGCTTGGATGAGGTGTGAATTCATACTGCAGCCTTTCCTTCGGTGGGGACTGACCCTTTGCATACATGTTTTGGAGGCTGATTAGTCTTAAAGCCTTCTATACCCTACCAGATTGTTCAACAGCTATTAGGAATAGGTGTCCACCTTAGCAATTTAGTGTTCTGAGGGGTTCTTGGTATAAATTCTCCTTCTGTCCTTACTTTGAATCTTGCAGTTGCACTCAGGCATCCATCTGACCACGGCTGTGAGCAACTCAGGGCCATTTCCCACCTGCTGGAACCAAGGCTGGACTCATGAGGTGCCACCCAGGGTGCTGCACTCACAGAGCAGACAGAGCTGCCAGCTGCTGGTGCTCTGAACTTGTGTGAGGGGTGGCACCACAGGCTGCCCAGGCTTCATGGCTGGGAGAGGTGTGATGTGAATGTGTGGGTTTGGAACTGTAATGGTAGCAAAGTGAACCAATCTTAATTCCAGTTGGTTGTGTTGATATATTCACGGAGCATTTGAAATCAGGTAAGCTTTGTCTACAGAAGACATAAACCCCCACCAGCCCTGATTAAGTGTTGTTGGCTGTATTTGGTCATCAGCTATAGTGAATAGCTTGAAACAGCATCAGTTTCAGTGACTATGTTGTTAATTTTAACAAGAGTTTTATGCTGATCCACATCATGATTACTTTAAATATTGCTGCCTGCCATTAATGGGTGACTGTGCTGCCTGCCTGGCCACCTCCTGGCAGTGCAGAGTGTGTGTCATAGCACTGGCTCCCTGCAGGACACCCAGCCAAACACAGCCTGAGAGGAGCCAGATTTTACAAAGATCTGTACTCTGAAAGGAAACGAGATCAAACACTTTCATTTGTGTTGTGCCTCTCACCCACAGGATCCTGCTACCCCCACTTGGGCAGTATTTGCTGTTACCTCTCTTCTCTAGTGTCATGTCCCACTGGCCCAGACTCAAGATTCCTACTCCTTTCCATCCTTTACTTGCATCCATTTTGCTGGGTGCTGCCAGCTCTGGATGTGCCCTGAGCCTGCTTTCCAGGAGGCCACTCCTTTTCCACATTGGCCAGCTCTGGTGGAAACTCCTTTCCCCCTGCACTGCCCATGGGCTGTTGGATCACACCAGGTTGCCAGTTTGTATCTGCAGAGAGACAATGCCTCCAGAACCAGCATCTGGATCAGAGCTGTCTGTTAAAAACCCTCAAGCACAGGGGATGCTGGACACCAAGCTGGCCTGGGACCAGCAAGATGATGCTGACACACTCCATCAGTGTCTCTCACAACCTCAGCCACATCACTTGGGTACTCTGGGCCACCAGAAGAGCCAGTGACCTCCAAAATCCCCCTGCACACAGAGTTTATCACAACAGACTTGGGAAGGGTGCTAAGGAGCCTCTGGCTCAGGCTGTGTGTGGGAAGCAGTGGGTTAGAAGGGGCTGGGGAGGAGCTGGAGTGTAAGGACAGATGGCCTGGGAAGGGTTTTATCCCAAAAGGAGGGATGGATCAGAGCAGCCTGGGAGGGGATCACAGCAGCAAGAACAATAATGCAGCTTTTTTTTTGCCACAGAATAAAAAGAGGGAGTTAGTTTGATGCGCAGATATCACTGCTGGCAAATATGGTTCCCAGGGAGTTCCCAGAAGTGTTATTAATAAATGACAATTTTTATTATATACTTTGCACTTCAGAACCATTCTGATTCTGATTCTGCTTGCTTCATTTTTGTAGAAACACCACCACTAGAGTGCCACTTGGGCACCCATCTTTCTAATACACAAATTTACCCTTGTCTCCTTGTATCTGCAGGTTACCAGTTCATTTTGGGGATAACTTCCATATCTTTCAACATTTGGACATTGCATTTGCTTACACCCAGAGACAGGCTGCTGGAGGATATTCTAGGCTTTGGGGTAGCTGAAATGTGAAGAATCTGCTGGTTTCTGGGTGGCATGGGGATATTTATGCTCCCTTTAGGCATAAAATAGAAGAAAAACCAGGTCAGGCTAAACCAGTCCCACCCTTGTCTGGTCTATGTCTCCCCACTGAACATCAAAGCTCTCCAATAGCTTCTCATTTTGCAGGATAAAAATAGTGACACATTCACATGTTCACATCTTTGAAACTGAACACTTTTTTCTTCACAGTTCATTTTTACTCTTGGGGTTGCTGATACCCAAATTTGATATTTAGGAGCAGCAGGATGTGAAAGGATCAGTGTAGCCAGAGGTTCTTCTCCTGGGAAATGTTTGAGGAGCTGCAAAAAAAAGTAAATCTAAGCCCCAGTAACTTTTATCTAAATGCTGTCATTAAAATCACATTAGGACACCCCATTTGTGAACTATATGCTTATGATCACAGAGTAATTTCATTATTATAGATGTAGAGGTGAAGCCAAAGGGCAGTACAGAAGATGAACAGGAAATTCATCAACTCTTCTGACACTGTATCCCACTGTATCCCAGAATCTATGTGCATGGTCCAGATACTGCAGTGATAAATGCTTTGGAGATGTTTATAAGTTAGATAAGACTTGTGTTGTTTAGGCCAAAGTGACTGAATTCTGGAGCTCTGTACCTTTGGAGTTTATGACCTGCACCAAGTTTTCTGACCAGCACAGTCCTTTTCCTTTCCCTTTCCTTTCCTTTCCTTTCCTTTCCTTTCCTTTCCTTTCCTTTCCTTTCCTTTCCTTTCCTTTCCTTTCCTTTCCTTTCCTTTTTCCTTTCCTTTCCTTTTTCCTTTCCTTTCCTTTTTCCTTTCCTTTCCTTTTTCCTTTCCTTTCCTTTTTCCTTTCCTTTCCTTTTTCCTTTCCTTTCCTTTTTCCTTTCCTTTCCTTTTTCCTTCCCCCTTCCCCTTTCCCCCTTCCCCTTCTGGAATTTTTCTCCAATAAATTGCTCTAAAATCAAGTAGTCTTAAGAGTTTAATATATCAAAATTTGTCTCATTTCATAAAGCCTTTTATTTATTTCTGTAGGTCACTAAGTAAAAAAACAGATAATCTAGAGTCACTTTCATATCAGACAGGCATATTCAAATATTTAATGCACAAGTTAAAGTATTCAAGCACTGTCTTTACATGAGGCTCCTCATACCTAGTCCTGCATGATCTACATTTCCATTTCATAGCAATGCTTGAAAAAATCCCTCCAGCATTTGTTCCCTTTATTGTTTATCTTATGGATTAGATTGATGTCACCCTTTCAGTTATTCTGCCAAATTGAACCATCAGTTCAGAACTCTAAAACAGGCATGTGAAAAATGTCCAGTAGAGTATTTTCTATCTAAGATTAGGTTCTACCCTATCATCCAGGGTTAATTTAGGACCTTTAATTATGTGTGAGTTGGCCATAAGTTTTCAGGCATGTATTATTTTATTACCTGATCACATAATTAAAATGTCACTTATCAAGGGACAAATTCTAATGAAGTTAAAAGTACCCTGATGACATATTATTATTTGACCTGTTATATAAGAGGATTATTTCTTGCCTGTTAGTGATTGAGTTTCTTTGACAGCATGAAAATCACTGGTTTTCAATTAGCTTTTTCCTCAGAGAGGGGCCAAAGCCATATACTTCATCATTCTTATTCCTTCCAAGACCACCTTTCACACTGTTTTTATACTCTGAGCTCATCAGCTTGTCCAGCTGCTAAAGAAGGGTAAAAGTTGTTGATCTGTGATAAAAATGTGTGCAAAGAGGGTCAAGAGAAGAAGGCTATAATTACAATGGCATCTGCTTAAGGTCACTCAAATTGAGCTCAGCTCAGCTGGAAGTGGAGGAATGGACTTAGAATACAAGAGAAAAATGTAGATTTCAACAAAATAACAGTGAGAAGGGTGACAAAATAACCGATAACATGATTCTAAAGTATGTAAATACCACTGGGAAGAGGTGAATCTTGAGTGGGGCAAGATGTTAGTGAAGGTTAACAAAGAGGAACTGGAAAAGCACTGTTTTACTAGAAGTTGCTTCCTGCAGGTGCCACTGAGGGGGCAGATGAGTGGCCTTGGGTAGGAAGGATTTTGTTGCTGCTCAGGTGGTCACAGACTGGATGGATCTTTGCCATCCCAGGTTGTGAAGCCTGACAAGCAGTTTTATCCAGGTATATGCTCAAAATGTTAATTGGGAGTTACTTAAACAAGAACCCAAAAAAATTTACCGGGTTTCACCAGTATTGGTAACACTGAAGGGGGGTAAGCTTAGAAGAGGCATTAGGAAGAAACTTTTGACTGTGAGGGTGATGAGGCACTGGCACAGGTTTCCCAGAAAAGCTGTGGGTGCCCCAGTGTTCAGGGCCAGATTGAATGGGGCTCTGAGCAACCTGGTCTAGTGGAAGGTGTCCCTTCCCTTGGTAGGGGTTTGGAACTGGATAGTCTTTAAGGTCCCTTCCAACCCAAACCATTCTGTGATTCTGTGATTTAAGGAGGAAGGAAGCTGCAGTGGACAGACAGTTCTTTCTTCCTCCCAGGTGATGATCTGGAGAGCAAGCAGGCTGTGCTGCAGTTACATAGTCTCCAAATCACAGAGCTGTGCATTAAACCACTGTGGCCCACTTTAGAGTGGCACAATACAGCAGCTTTGACCAGCCTTAAGAGAGATAACACATAAAAGGCTGCTGCTTCTTCCTTCAGTCTCAGAGAAGTGGTGGGCTGTTTCCCAGGCCACCATCCTACCCCAGAATGGACATACAACTTCTTTGAGAGGTGCAGGGATAACCCTGGTATTTGCTCCAACACCAGTGGTTCCAGAGTAGTAGATGGAGCCTGGCAGTGACAAAAGTAATTTGCAATAAGTATCTCTGTGTCTATCTAGCTTACTGACTACAGCATAAAGTCAGAAATTTTGTGTGTTTCCTCTGGATCAGAGTTCAGCCTGGGCTGAGCACTGCCTTGGTCTGAACTGTGCTGCATCTTGCAGGAAAAGCTCTGACCACAAGGTACCCAGCACCTGCATGGTTCAACCCCCCTAGTTCCCTGAGAAAAGGCTGTTTGCCTCCCATTCTTTCCACCCCTATTCTGAGCCTCAGTGAAGTGGCACCCATGAGGTCAGCTCTGCTGTGGTTAACTGCCAGGTTAAATGTACCCTGGATGATAGGGAGGAGCAGTGAGGAGCAGGAATGCACTCCTACAGGGTGCCCTGAGCTCTGGTAGCTCCAGGAGTCCAGGCTGCATTCAGCTGGAATCAGAGCATTGCTCCATACCTGGAGTGCCAGGACACTCAGGGTAGCCCCTTGTCTGCTGCTGCCAGCAGAATCCCTGCAGCCTCCAAGATCTGCTGGCTCTCAGCCATGGATATGAAAGCTCTCTGTCTGCCTGCACACAAAGGTTTGGTGGGCTGCATCTGGCCACAAGCCAGGCTTCCCCTCTGCTTACCAGCCCCACTTTGACCTCACCTAGACTAAGCTCAAGCTATTTTGCTTCTACATCTCCTCTTCTCACATAATATGGCAAAATTTGGATGCTGTTATCCACAGTAATACAAAGTTTGATAAAGACCTCACCCTGTGTTCCAGTTCCTTTCAGAGCCCTGAGACCTATATTGCACAAAAAGGAGCAAGGGCAGGGAACCACCTACAGCCACTTATTACATGTTATCAATTTCTTTCCATTGTGAAAAACACTTCCTTTTTCAAAAAGCCACCTTCCACCCCCTCCCTCGTAGCTATTGATTCCATAGACCAAAACAATAATGTGCACCTTGCTGCAGTGAACTTATGAATGTCTAATTTGGAACAGGAAAATGTCACAGACCTGCACTCATAGGCAGGGCTTTGAATTGAAATGTATATCCTGTCTCTTCATCCGTGGTTTCCTGCAGGGGAACATTTACTCCTTCCAAAATTCACTATTAATTTAAGCATTGTTAATGATACCCAGCCTCTCACTGGAAGAGAGAGGAGGATGCAATTGTCCATTTTGGTTCCCAGGAGGTCCTTGAATGGCTGTGACAAGCACCAATAATAGAACTTAGATAAAAAGAGAAGTTGCTAACTTTGTCCCAATGTATCATAGTTATAATTTCCTTGAAAGATGAAAGGATTGTTAAACTGACTGAGAATATAAAGCAACTCTCCTCAGATTGAACTGAATCATCTTTGCCCATTTCAAGTGTATTGTTCCTTTTCTTATCTGTGTATTGTGGAATCCTAATGTTTCTTGCAAGTAGCTTACTCTGAAACCCATCCCTTAAGTGACACCAGTGCAGGCTTGTAGGAGATGTAGGTGCACTGAGAACCCTGGAAATATTAGCTGCAGAAGGATGTAGAGATGTCCAGAGACAGTTTTCTTAAATGCTTAAGGTTACAAATTCTCCTGGACTATCCTTTCCCATATAAGAATATCAAATTGCCAGTAAGATTCTGACCACAGTTTCACTCATAGCAGTCTGTACCATTTTATAAGGAAGTTCTATAATATTATGTTCTCATTGCACAATGTTGGATAAGTCTGGACTTTGACCTATTTAAAATCCTAAGATTCCTATAAGAAAACAACTCATCCATATTACAAGACTTTACAACATGACCACTATATTTCTTTTAGATTACCATAAAGATTGATTTTGCTGAATATAAAAACATGTGTTTATGGGTAGGGAGAAATATCTCCATAATGACTTCAACAATTCTTATTTTATAATGACTAGGAGCTTTTATTAGACAAATAGGAGACATTTTGGATTCACTGCTATTTTCTATTTTAAGCTTCAGACAATGGCTTGGCAGCTTTCAACCACTCAGGATGTAGCACTAGAGGATGCTGACAAGAGAAATTGCCAGTGTAGGAAATTATCTGTCCCCAGGGAGGGGAAGCCAAGGGAAAAAAGTTTACATTTTGGGTCTTTGCAAGTAGAGCAAGGGAAGACTTGCACTAGGTAAAGGAATTATATAAGTCCTTAAGAGAAACAAGCTCTTCTTTGGGTGCTGAAAAAAGTCTGTAGCCTGTGCACATCAGAATTAAGAACCTAAGAAACTGTCAGGCAAGAGCTTGGAAAAAGCAGGAGAAAATAGGATAAGAAAATGACAATGCAGGAGAATAGTTTAGTTTAACTGTTGAGGAAGTAAAATGTGGGAGGTATTTCTGGGATAAGAAGCAATTGAAGTCAGAGAAATTCACTGTGATGTGAGTTTGGAGCCTGTAATAGTTTTTGTGTTCCCATGAAAGACACCTGATCAGAGCAAACTGCTGTAGCCTGTCTTACTTCATGGATAATTTCTTTGTATTTAATTGCTTGTTTCAATCCTTGAAGACACTTTCTTTCCTTGGTATTTGTATGGGATTGTCACTGTGTTAAAAAGTTGTACAGATTTCCAAAAGGACGCTGTGTGTGCATGTGCACGCTGTGTTTATGGGTAGGCACACTTATCTAAATTAATTTTGTTATTATGCAGACTTAATTCAAAATACATTAGAGGAAGACATTATTCAACAACTAATAGATGTTATACCATCACCATATTCTAATGGGCTGATTAGCAATTTTATTGTATTCAATTTGCGGCGTGGCAATTCCATGTCAGGTGGAAGAGCTATCAAAATGAAAAACTGCCTTAAAATTAAAAACCAATAGTCCAAGTTTCAGTCTGAATGAGCTTTCTGTTGGAATGAGGAAGTGTGGTTATCCATGAGTCTGCCCTGGATACACAGTAAAAATAGGCTGTGGAAATCCTTGGATAAAGGTGAAGAAATTAGGTGTTTCTACTATTTCATACACAAAGCTAGTAAATACGTCACTGAGGTTTTAGAGTTTCTTCTTTTGATTCTTTCTGCTCCCTCATGAGAATAACACCAAAGAGTCACAACCCTGCACACTTCCTTTAGGAGGAGCTTTTGTCCTGCATTTGAAAATTGTTTGATTTTTCTACTGCCTTCTGAAATGCAGGGATGGAAACAATAGTTTATTGTCCTATGCCTCTCATTTTTACACCTATAAAGCAGACACCTCTTAACTCACTGTCCAAAATATGTATGCTGGGGAAAGTATGAGGATTTTTCACATATCCTGCTCAGTCCTTCACGGAGCCTAGGCACAGGAAAGGCTCCTGCCTGAAAACCAGATTGAATCCTGAAGGGAATGGGTAGCACCACTTTTGCACACCCAGGTGAGAGAGGGAATCCTGCCCTCCTGAACAACTTCAGAGCCCCTGTGTTGTTGCTGGTGACCCTTATGGTGCTGTGGCTCCTCTGTGAGGCTGCCCCAAGGGACTCCCCTGTCCCCAGGTCCTCATAGCTTTCTTCCAAACTGTTTGCACTGATGCAACTCTTTGTGAAGCTGCATTTTGACATCTCATGTCACTGAGCTGATCCCATTAAAAAAGCCCCCCACCTAAGAACAAAGCAAGAAGATGGTTTTGCAGCAGGTGCAGGTACTGCTGCCATCCTCAGCCCTTCTCTCTCTCTGGTGGAGCATCTTGTTCCCTTAGCACAGGCACTGGCAACTTGCTGTGGCACTGCCAGCCCCAGGGTGCTAAGGCAACGCAAAAATTAGCAGCAGTTTAAATTAATGCTCGAGCTGTAAACTCAAATATGACTTTGCCATCAGTTCAGATGGACCAGTGACTGATGGACTAATGAGAGTGCCCACTTCTCCCAGCCATGAGCTCCTGCCACCCACAGGGTGGGACAGGGTCCCTTGCTGACCTGGTGAAAGAAGATCTTTTTCTCCTTTTGCCTCCAGCTCCATCAGCATCCAGCTCCCATTCCCTGTGGCTGGCAGGGACCACAGCAAAGGTGGGGGGGCACTGGGAAATCACAGCTAGACTGGAGGAAGACAGGGCCATCCCTTTGGGAGGGAATGTGGGTTTAGGTTAGTTTAATCCAGTTGGCAGGGCTGTATCTTGAGAAAGCTTTGGGGAGGACAACCAGACCTTTCATGGCGTTCTGAGTGATGGTGCCAGCCAAAGGCCATGGCAGACAGATGGGACAAGGACTGCCTCAGTCCTGGTCATTACACCCATCGGGGGGATAGGACAGCTCCTCAGGAATACACAAAAGCACCCACAAGGTTGGAGGTGTTGCTTGTGTCACTGAATTTTTTTTACTGTATGTTTTTGCAAATGCATACACTTTGGGATTTTATCTTGTAAATGCAGTGGAGAAACATCCCACCTGACATGGCTGTGATTTCTAGGGATGAAACGCTTTTGGAATCATGCCTGGCTGAGTCCTGCTGAGTTGGGGTCCCTGTAGCAGGCTGAAGGCAGTGTGAAATGCTGCCCAGTGCAAAGGACACTGCTTTACAGCCCCTCAGCAAACTGCAGTGGAGGGTGTAGTGCTGTGAAGCATTGGGTGTTCTGTGCCTGTGAAAGCCTCAGGTAAAGAGGGAAGTGGCATGTCTGAACACACACACACTCTTGTTACAGTCCTATTTCTGCAAAAATGATGAACAGACTAAAGCAGAAGCTTCAACAAACTGCAGGACAAATTCTGTGAGGTAAAGTGTGCTGAACATCACGTGGTACCCTTTTAAATCTTGTTTGGAACTAAAATATTCTGTTGGGTTTTTTTTCTCCCAACAGAAAACATGGTCTATTGTTACTTAAATAGCATATATTTCTGTAATAGCCTTTTAATGCAGAGCTGTTTTTCTTTAGGGCCTTGAATATATGCAAATGGAAATGAAGAAAAGAGCTGAAGTAGAAAGGAAGCACAGTAGTCTGGCAAAAACGGAGGGGTGAGAGCCTGTAAAGATCAATGGGCAGAGCAAGCTTATTAGGCTTTTGGGGGAGGAAGGGGGGGTCATTAAATACCTCATGTCTCATCCTATGTGGATGTAGCTGCCTTATTGCAGACACTCTGCAGAAGTCAGAACGTGTGAAGGAAGCAGCCTCCACTGAGATAAGTGATACAAATCAGAACGTTTCCATTCCCTCAGCTGTGATGCCATTCGACTCCAAAAGCACTGTTTAAATATGAATGGCATCCTGTTTATGTGCGTATTAGCAATATGTATGTCCATAAAGACCTGCAGAAATGCAAATACTGCTCTGCACACAAGTGTCTCCCACTGAGGCTGCCTGGAAAAGTAGCATCGGGACACAAATCGGTAACAATAAGTGCAGCTGAAGCCAATAATGAGGTAAAATACATATGCATGTGTGAGGAGTGTAAAACCTTGGCTCTGAGTCATGTGCCTCTTAGAGCCTGGTGATACCAGTTCCCCAGTGCCTCTTCCCCTCTGTCCTCGGTTGCAGGTGTGACTAGCAGATCCCTCCTGCTGCTTCCAACACCTTGGATGAGTGTCCATTTTACATGGCAGAGGCTGCCAGAGCAGAGCAGATGGGCTAGAAACAGCTTTTGTTGCACAGGTTTAAGCGAATACAGCAATTATGCTGAAATTTGCTTGAAATGAAGATACTGCTGAAACCCAGGGAAGGATGCACAAACAAAAAGCCTGCAGTGCAGTGTTGAGTGGATAGGTCCTGTCTGATCAATGAATGCATTAGTGCAGCCCAGTTCACAGCAACATCCTGTGCCCATGCTTTCAAGGAAGAGCTCAAGTAGAGACAATTCCTAGTATGGAAGTTTACAGGTTTATGTGTTTGGTTATTTCTGTGATCTTATCACTGGCAGAGTCATGCAAGGTCCCTGTATGTAGGGTGTTTTTTTCCAGCTCATCAGCTGTTTTAGTCTAGTGTCCTTAGCTGTGCTGGAAATTCTGACTAGGTAGATTTTGTTCCAGCCAAGAGCTCTCCAAAGCATTATTTGTGAACACTCATTCAGAGAAAACCTTAAGATTTGCCTATAGCTGTTTTTCATCAGCATTTGCACCAGTGATACCACTGTGTCTGCCAGAGCGTTGGTGGAGAGCACAAGCCTTGCCAGGGTTCATGTGAAAGCTTCTGCGTGCAAGTTCACAGAGGAGGTTTTTCCTGCCCCCTGATCTCTTTTTACTGGTTTTGCCATAGAAAGGGTAGAAATTGATCCTCAGAGGACATGCAGGGTAGGGGATTTCTTCGTTTCACTTATCTGTGAATTCTCACCACCCCCTCCCAAACTGCAGCAGATGACTCTTCCTGTGCCAGGCTTCTACTTAAGTTCATGCAGCCTTCAGAAAGCAGGTTGGAAACAGGTCATTAGACTACTTTCATAACAGTGAGAAGTATCGTGCTTTTTGGCTTAGCTGAGAATAGTTAACCAAGAGTCTTCTGAGTGACATTTCTCTGGAGAACTCACTGAAATCAATTATCTTCTAAGCATGGGTAATCTCAGCCAGAAAACTGATCCTCTGAGGAGCCAGGAGCTTTTCATACAAAGAGAAAAATTAAACTATTTGCAGCAAAAATTCTGACACTTACAAGCCAAACTAGTTACAGAGGATATAGGTGCATCAGTTTTTAATTAGTCTCTGTCTGTGTCAGTTTGTATTTGGTCTCTGTACAACAGACCATCATCTCACTCACAGTGAGGAGTCTTTGGGGTTTTGCAGTGACAGGAATCTTTTTGTTGTAACTTTTGTTGTTTACCTCTGAAATTTTAATGAAATGGAAATTTGGGGGAGGGAGGAAGGCTTGTGGTTTTTTCCCTTAAGCGTTATCTTACTACCTTGATTCAGAAAACTTCCAAATTGTGCATATCTCCTGAAGACAGAATTAATAATCATATGATCTATCATGGGGAATTGACTGTCACTTTGACAAATGAGATATTAAGCTCTGCCAGGCTGGAGAGCTGAGAGGGTTTGGTGTTTTAGCAGGTGCTGAGAGCTACTTTTGCTTTCTTCCCCAATGTTTCTCAACCCAACCTCCAAAAAGTCCAACCCATGCAGCTGACTGGGAGTTTTGCTCAAGAACAGCAGGATCTGAAATGCTGCAGGCCAACACTACCTAAAATTCAGAAGTATGACCAGCTCTAAAGGGGGCCAGATATTACAGCAAAGATGCTGCATTGTAAAGAGAGACAGATAGACCATATTTTCTTTATTCTCATATATGTATGTTCAATAACCCTGCCATATCCTAGATCTCATACATTATGCAGTAGTTTGTCTATATGGTGTTTGCTCCTTGTGTGGAGAGAGTCAGCCCCTAGCAATTTACAGTAAACATGAATGCCCAGGGAGGAACTCCCCGAGAGGGGCTTGAAGGATGCAATAATACTGGGAGCATTTACTCTCTCTGTTACTGCCACAGACTGTACATAGGTGCTTTTCTCCTTGCCTGAGTATATTGATATATTTGTTGCTAAGCAGTAACAGGACATGTGCAGGATGGTGGGGTGCGTGATATCACAGAGGTGCACAGGATGGGGTGAGAGGGCAGGGTCCAACGTATTCACTAAGCATTGGTTAGCCCCAATCAGATCAAAACATGTCCCTGTTCTGAGTTAGATCCTTTCCCAGGCTGACTGCTCTCGTCCTTCCATTTGTCTTTGGCCCATGGAGCCAGTTTCAGTGCTAGCTAAACTCTGTATCCCTAAGGGTGCTCCCTTGCTCTGAACACCTGCATCACCAGCTCTCTCTGTTCTCTCACATGCTGAGGCATCATGTTTGGTGTTTTAATGGGGATGGTGGCAGCAACAACATCATTTTCTGCCCCCAGGTTTTGAACATCCACCAACTGGGAGGCTGGAGGTGTCCAGGCTTCACAGGCTGGGAAAGCAGCTGTACTCACATCCAAAGCTGAGCCCACTGGTGAGGCAAAAGATGAACTATTGGTTCATCGCCGTGGGGCCAGGAGCCTGCACTTGCCTATTCTGACATCCAGCCTCAAGCAGGTCACTGCATTTTGGGGTGCACAGAGCCTGCTTGACCAGGTGCTGCTGAATCAGGAGACAGCCACCTCTCAAACTGCTGCTAAAACCTCTCAAACTCACTGCTGTCCTGCCCAAAACCTCACCTCATTGCCCAGCAGTCTGGCTGCATTTTTGTCCAGGAGCACAGCAGGTAACAGCTGCAATGAGTCTGTCTCCAAACATGTACAGGACTTAAGCCAATCATCCACTAATAGAAAAGCCTGCTCTGAGGTTTACCTTCACTTTTTTTTTAAATTCCCTAACTACATAGGTTTTCTACCATTTTGAGATGTCTTTTTCCAGTTAAAATGAGCTTATATTCTCTGGGGCACTAAGCAAGAAAGACTTCAATCTTCTATGGGAAAATGGAGCTTTTACACACTTTTTCTCAAGTTTTGGTCATGGATGGGATTGTGCTTCTTTATTAACCAGCAGGTGTGGCTGGTGGGACACCATAACCCTCTAGGTAATGCTGCTGTGGGTCTGTGGTGTGGCTGCATCATTGCTGGCAGTGCCTCATGTTTTGCTTTGCCCTGGAATTCTCTGAAAGGAAGTAAACTCTCTTGCTCATCTCTCACTGCAAATTTTTATCCCAACTTGAGATAAGGCTCAAAGTCTGAAAGCTGAAGTTATTTAATTACAGCTGTATAGGCAGCAAATGAGAGTGTGCTCTCAGTCACAACCCCTGCAGTTGAGATAATAAGAGAATTTCCATTAGACCCTTCTTTTCTGTCTCAGGAAAGTCTGAATAAAATCTTTCACTCTCCTTGAATGGCTGTAATTAAATCAGTACAGCACTCAGGATTTTAGCTACACCCCAAGCTGAGGGGCAGTCTCTGCATAGACTATTCTTGCCTCTGAAAACTTCTGTCATCAGACTAAGAAATTCTTCAGAAAGCCAAAATTATCAATATACAATATACATTGGTATATTGCTCTTCATGAAGCACCTACATGAAATACTGAATCTTATTGGCCCCTGGAAAATGGCTATTATACATAGGCTGTAATCAAACTACAACTTCAGACAAGATGTGATGACTTTAAATGGTCAATCCAGCTGTCAAACATCTGGTAAATATGCAATGATTAAGGAAAAGAAGTGTTTGTTTATATTCATCTGAACACTTCTACTTTCTCTGTTGCCTGTGTCATGTTTTGAAGAAATTCCAACTCAACTGTTAATTTAGCCCCTCAGATTCTAGGTTTACAGCTGTTTTCTGGTGGCTACAAGCTTCTGTTGAATGGTCTTTATTCAGCTTTCAGCTTTCCAGTGGGGTAAGAGTTAAGGAGGTGGGATCAATCATGTTGGATGGGGCTCTGAGGACCTGACAGAGTGAATGGTATCCCTGCCTGTATGACAGGGAGGTCAGAACTGGATGGTCTTTAAGGTCCCTCCTAACCCAGGCCATTCTGTGATTCCACGGTTCTGTGACTGTGAATCTATGATTCTATGAGTCTATGATTCTATGATTCCACAGTTCTGTGATTCTGTCATTCTGTCATTCTGTGATTCTATGATTCCACAGTTCTGTGATTCTCTGATTCTATGATTCCACAGTTCTGTGATTTTGTGACTCTGTGATTCCATGATTCTATGATCAGCCACCTGTGGATGTGCTGCTCTCTCAGGTACCAGCCTGCACATCTGCCATGGTGCTCCAGCACCCTCAGGCCACACAGGGAGTTCCTCAGTGCTCTGCCTTGTTTGCATGTTGGTTTTACACTAAATGGGGAGAAAATGGGCAGAGTCATGGGTTGGTGAGGGCTGTTGTAGTCGCTGGTTCTGCCCTGCCGTGGACACTCTGCCTGCTCCTAACACGATTAGTTTCTTATCCCAACACAGGATATTGGTACTGGGACTGGAACATGGCCATGCTAACTTTATTTTCTCATTAAACTAAACAAATTAGTCTCAAAAGATACATTGTGAGCCAAAAGGGGCATTACCATTTATAGCCAATTTTCTTATTGCTGCTGTAGAAGTATGAGGAGATGCATTATAGGGATATAGTTTAAAACCATGCCAGCAGAAGAATTTAGATGTTGTCCAAAATTAACAAATCCAAGTGTTATTTCTCCCAGAGGTTAGATGGTATAATTTTTAATTTTTTTCTAACATATTTAGGTGATGCTTTTCATAAACTCTGCAGCCAAGGAAACTTTTGAATCATTTTAGCTGCTATTAAATTCAATTTTAAAGACAATTATCAAAGCATGACTAGCACATATAGCAGGGTGAGGGTTTATCCACTTTTATTGCGCAAGTAGGAGCTGGCGTTTATTTTTGCTGGATTACAAGGGGTCTCAGTTTCAAGACATGTCCTCAAACACCATTGTTCCTGAGGACAATCAGCTGTGCATGTCCATGGTTTTAGCATCCTCAGACGTTGCTGCAGCCTGCAGAGAAAGGCACTGGAGGCTCCATCAAGAGTAGGGACCAATCCATGTGGCATCAAAACTATCTAAAGAAAGGAGCAAAGGAAAATGAGAATAAACACCTTGGTAAAGCTGTTCTCACATGTGAGGAAACAGATTATGATACATGATGCCACCTGTGCTGTTCACAGCTCTGTTTTCATTTAAAGTTGTCAGTTAGGTAGGTGGAGCAGTTTCTCCACTCCTCCAATTAAATTTTTAAAAGAAGGTTAATCTCAAACTTTATTTCATCTCCAGCCTCAAAATGCTGTCTTGTGTCAGCATGTGAATGACCAGAGCATTACTTCTTGTAGTGCCAGAAGGGCAGGAGGATGGTAAATTGAAATTTGATTTGTAATTGCCACAATGTTTTCCCCTCTGCTTACCCTGTGTTGACAATGGGTGTTTATGTCAGATGAAAGGAGTCCACAGATACATCAGCATCTCACTTTTCTCTGTCCATCCAAACGTGCTGGCAAGTCCATTTATGAAGGCTAAATTATAAGCAGTACACAAGGGATGGGAAAGTCTTTATTGGATAAAACAGGCAGTGCAGGGTACAGCTCTCTGCCTGAGAACTTATCTGATGCCAGGCTGACAGTATCCCTGCCCAGCAGAAATTATTACTCTCTGAAAGGGGTATGTAGCAAAAGTCATTGGGAAAGACAGCACAAAAGATGTCCTGTCTGCTCCAGAGTTATCACAGGTAGCTACACCACACTGTGTGACAACAGTGGAGGAAACCCACCTGGAGCTGGAGATGTGCCAGCCTCCAGGACAGATCACAGAGCGCATCTGATGACAGTGCCGTGGCTCCTGTGGGTGGATGTGACTAATCACAAAAACAGGCATGCAGGGTTACACCAGCACAATTAGTTTTCAAAACTCTCAGCAGTCACAGAGAGTGCATACACAATTTTATACAATTAACTAAAATTAGTTTTGTACATTGCATGCCAGGGGTTTCTTAGGCTCTAGGGGTGAAGACTGGAATGATCACTCTGGTTCAGCAGGCTATTAGGGTTTGAAGCCCTAATTTAACAAGGCACTTCAACATATGCATAAATTTAACTATTTGAGAAGTCCTGTTGTTGACAATGGGACTACGTAGGTACTTCAAGCTGAATAACTGCTTAAATATTTTCCTGTATATGACAATGTCATAAAAGATCTGGAGCTTCTAAACATCATATCAGGCAGAGCAAACACCATTAATGAACACCAAGTCCCTGTCAAAAGGGTACCCTGCTCTTCCAGGACAAGAGAAATTTTGAAGTGGTGCTGCTGTGTGGGAGCAAAGTCAGATCTGACTGTAATTCACAGCACACTTACTTTTGCTTGCCACAGAGGCTGCCTCCCATCTCCTCTTTGGTAGCAGCTTCTTTTTATTAGAAACAAAACCCAAAAAAGTCACTCATAATCTGAGATGAAATTCTTGTAATTCTTTTGCAGTTTTATTCAAACTGGGGCCACTGTGTGTTCAATCCCACTTAAGAGCTGGACTCATGATCCTGTCCCTTCCACCTCAAAATATTCTGTGATTCGTAGAACACGTCCAAGATGTATTGATTTGCTGAGGAACCTCAGAGGCTGCAAAAATCCAATGACAATTCATTTTTTGTTTCAACAGATTGAGTAAGAAGCCAGGGAGGGGCAGGAGTGGAACATTTCCATGGCTGATATTGCATCCATGAATCCAGCCCTTTGTTCAGCTGGGGGCTGCATGCTGACAAATGTGCTGTTTCCTGAAAGCCATAACATCTTTGTCCTGTGTCCAGGTGCGGGAAGTAGGATACAGACTGGGGCAGCCTGTTTCTAAAAAGGTTTGAGGGATTTTTTTTTTTAATCATTTTAAGATTAAGAAAGCAACCCAAAATCTGAAGACATGCATAAGATCAAAAGGACTCCAGCTCAAGAAAATGTTAGAGCCTCTTTTCATCCCCCAGCTAGCCATCTTTCTCCCTCACTGAAACCTGGTTCAATCAGCTATTATCTGTCCTTTTTCACAGACACTGCCTTGTTCTTTCTTTCTGAAATCTTTATGAGCATTAAGTCTACTGCAAGCTGCAGATTAGGTAGTTGTGTGTGTATTGAGATACAGTGTCAGCCTTCTACTTGGCTGGACACGAGGCCAGTTTGGTGACACTTAGTTTGTCAGGAATGGTAATACCCCGAATGCTGAGTTCTCACATATTGTCACATTAGATTGTTTTACCCTTGGATTGCCTCAAGATTCAGGATAACACCCAGCCAGCCTCTCAGTTTCATACAGCAGTTCCCATTTCAAAATCAATAGGAGGTAAGGAGAGGGTAGCTGTGTCCCATGGAATTTGACAGCTTGGTATTGAAGCACAGCACACACTTCTTAGCAAGAAAATGTGGTACTTAACTTGAAATAAACATCTTTTTTTGATGCAGTGGTAGAGCTCAAAATTGAAGAAAAAAGACCTGGTGGGGTTTTTTTTAGAGAACAAAAGATTCTTTGAGGGTGTTTTAAACAAGAATGGAGGAGCTTAGAAACAAAGTACTGGGTCACAAGTCTTAGACATGAGCTTAGATGCTGCGTGAAAACTATTAAGGAAAAGTTGTTGTTGTCTCTCCACTTAGGTCTGATCATCCACACTGCAGAAATCCACTTATCTGACTTCCCTTCTGATTCAAACCTCATGAGCACTGCCCACAGCAGTCTAGCAGGGTACTCAGTTGATGTTTGAGATCTCTAGCACTTGGACCAACCAGTGTCTTCATCGCTGACTTATAAAGTCCTTTTTTTTTTTTTTTTTCTCCTGTTATAATAGATGTTCAGGTGTTTATTTCTTCTGAGTACCACAGCTTTGCCAGAGAGAGCACAACCCTCTGGACCACTTGGTGGCCAGAAGCTTCACCTGGCAGGGAACTACAAGATTCTGATTATAATTTTTATTCCTAAATAAGCAGATAAAGTTTGTAATATACCAAGTGTGCCACACTCCGGAATTGTACTTTATCCATTGAGCCATCATGGACCAAAGACTAATCCACAAAAAATAACAAGATGGCTTGGATATGTCAAAATTTCAACATTCCCTCTTATTTTTATTTTTTTTTTAATTACATCATAACTATTTCTCAAATTCAACTTGAAATGGAAAAATACTTCCTTTCATCTGAAATTTCATTCCTCTTGAAATACACTTTTTTTCATTTTCTTTTTTAACAGAAAAACAACAGGCCTACAGAGAAGCAACTAATATGTTTTTACAGCTGTAGCTATTAAAGGACACATTCACAGCCCAAGTAGGATCCAGCACACAGTGAAGCTGACACAAAGCCACTGAATTAAATGGGCCTTAGACAGGCCATGAAGCTCTCTGGAGACAGCATATAACTGGATATCAGAAATAATATTTAACCAAGGTGAATTGCAAAAGATAAAATCACACTACTGCTTTACCACCTAACTGCTGGCCAGCCTTAGAGGATGAGACTCTGTGGTGTCAAGAAGAGCTGGGCTGTAACTCCAGGTGCAACTCCAGTAACTCCACTGCTCATCCAGGTGTACTGGACAGTATTTATTGACCTGGGAGGGGAAGGGACAGATGGGAATAGTTTCTTATCTTGCTGAGCAAGATTCTTCACAACTCACCTGTCAATGTCTGTGGTGAGTCTCAGCACCCTTGGGGAACACATGGGATATCACTGTTCTGGTCTTAGGAAGATGAATGTTGCAGCAAAGGGGCCATTGTCTCTATCAGACCCAGGCTGTGCAGTGCCCTGTTCCAACTCCTGTCCCAGCTCTGCTGGCAAGGGATTATCTTCAGAGAAGAGCTGAACTTGCAGCATCCCTGGAAATCACAGAACCACAGAATGGATAAGGCTGGAAGAGACAACTGTGGGTCATCTGGTCCAACCTCCCTGCCCAAGCAGGGCCATCCCAGAGCACACATGGCACAGGATTGTGTCCAGATGGGTCTGGAATATCTTCAGTGAGGGAGATTCCACCCCTTCTCTGGACAATCAGTCCCAGTGCATGGTCTCTGCACAGTGAAGAAATTTTTCCCAATGTTCAGGTGGAACTTCCCAGCCATCAGTTCCTTCCCATTCCTCCTGTCCCATTGCTGGGACCAGGGAGCAGAGCCTGGTCCATGCTCTGGCCCCTCCCTGCAGACACTGACAGACAGGGATGAGGGCCCCTCTCAGCCCTCTCTTCTCCAGCCTGAACAGCCCCAGCTCCCTCAGCCTTTCCTCACTGAGATGCTCCAGTCCCTCCATCATCTTTGTCACCCTGCACTGGACCTGCTGCAGCAGCTCCGTGTCTCTCCTGTCCTGAGGAGCCCAGAACTGGACACAGCACTCCAGGTGATCCTCACAGGGCTGAGCAGAGGGGCAGGATCACCTCCCTGACCTGCTGTCAGTGCACCCCAGGATGCCATTGTCCTTCTTGGCCACAGGGACACAGTGCTGGCTCAGGGACAGCTCATTGTCCACCAGGAGGCTCAGGTCCTTCTCCCCAGAGCTGCTTCCCAGCAGGTCAGTCCCAGCCTGTGCTGGTGCCTGGGGTTGTTCTTCTCCAGAGCAGGACCCTGCATTTGCCTTTGCTGGATTTCAGGAGGTTCTCTGCCCATCTCTCCATCTTGTTGAGGTCCTTCCCAAGGGCTGCACGGCTCTCTGGGGTATTGGCCTCTCCTCCCAGCCTTGTGTCACCAGAGAATTCATCATTCACCAGAGACATCTGCCCCTCACCCAAGTCCGGGTAGATGACAGCAGTTTCTCTTCCCTCGGCCACCAACACTGTTACCCCATCACCCAAAACCACCATTAGTCAGAAATTAGTCAGAAATTATAATGCTCTTAGTGAAGACATTGGCTGTCACCAATCCCCTCCTTACCTTCCATGTGTCTTAGCATAGTTTCCAGGAGGATCTGCTCCATGATCTTTCCAAACACAGGAGTGACTCTGACTGCTCTGCATCACTTATTTTTCCTTCAAGAAGGTTGCCAAAATGTTTTACCCCACACAGCCGTTGTTATTTCACTGGTCTTGTGCACATATGTTTCTGAGGTACTGTAAGAGTTAAATGCTAGAATTTCAGGGCAGGACAGCTGCAGTGGGGGAGGATGCTCTGCTATGCAGGCACTTGCCATTAGATGTCTCCAGCCCCCTGGTCTTGGAAACAGAGGCAGTCAAGCATGACAGTCGGTGGTAGCAGAAGGTGGAACTGGAAATCTGGTCATTTATCCTCCTAGCATAAGCAGGGCTGGTATAAAGTGCCCGTTTGCTTGGGAAGGAGCTCTTGGACTGCAAACTAAACTTCTAAATCAAGATTCTCTCTGACCTCTGGTGGACCTGGACTTCCTGAACGAAGCAGTCCAGTGCCCCGGTGGAAACAGTGAGTGGTGGAACATATTCTGAGATCAGAATGCTCTGCAAGTTATAAACAGGAGCCTACTGAATTTGCTTCTCAATGGTTGAGAAGGCTGCAGTTATTTTTCTCCATTTAGTTTACCTATTTAAACAATACAATAGATTTTTCTTGTGATTAACAGGGATTTTTCAAAATAATAAAGCTTCCTCTTTCAAAAATACTTACCAAGCCAAGCAAAGCTAAGCAAAGCCAAGCTTTATCTTAGTTGGAGCTGGAATAGGATTTCAATATGTATTAGTTTGCTATTTCCATTTTCTATATGAGTAAAACAGCCCAGAGCAAAGTGAAATGACTTGCAATGGTCACTGTGAAAGTTAATGGCAGAGTTGGAATTTCACTAAATGCTTAGTCTGGTCAGTTTGTCTCTTTCTAATATTTCCATGCAGCTGATCACAGAAGAGAATTACACATCTCTTCTTTGTGATGGGCTCACTGAAAGTAATTAAGAATGGCAAGAGATGTTAGGATGAATTAAGATCTCAAAGGTAGCAACACAGATAGGAAAAACTGCAAAGCACTGATTACATTAATTGTGATCAGTTAGAGAAAACTCTCTCCTCTGAGCAGAAAGGTTGTGGAGAACTTGCCTCATGAACTTGCCTCAGCAAAACCTTGAGGGCTCAAAGCTAACTAGAAGAGTCAAAACAGCAAAACTAGACCAGCAGCAGACATTGGAAAGGCTTCACCACCTCAAACCACAATTCTGTTTCCTCAAGAATGCCTGAAATTAGAGGTCTGGGAGAAGCAATAAGCCCATGGCAAATGTCTCCTCCCTTCCAGAAGGTTCTCCTCCTGTTCTGGCTGTGCCCAGGCAAAGGGAATGCTCACACCTGGGCATTCACACTGTGATGTGTCTGTACCATCTGCCTGGGCACCCCAGCCCAGCACAGAACAGCCACAGGCACCAGCAACCCTCCTAAGGGCAGGTCCCTCCTGAGCAGGTTCAGGCCAGCCCTGCTGTGTTTGGCTGCATCAGACTTTAAATCACCAGCCATGAACAGCTGAAAGGCCACATAAATAAAGAAGAACTTCAAAATTTTCTGATAGTTGCTGAACTTCTTGTAAAAAAAGTCAACAAAGATGAATGAAGCAGATGCTAAATGTTTGAGATTTATGGTCTACACGATGACCTTCCTTTGAAACAGTATCAGTGTCATTCCCCTTGCTGGCTGAGTGCACACACACTGTCTGTGCAGCAATTCCCAACCATTTCTTTCTGGTTTCACTTTTTCTCCACCCTGATTTATAAGGTTGTGTCCTGTCCTCATGTCTCAGGGAACACACTGGACTTTTCAGTAAACATACACAATGCAGTTCCTTTTTTCCCAAGAGCCAAAAGGAAAAGGCTCCTCCCAACATGATAAACAACCCACCCACCCGTACCCTCAAGCAAACACATCAGGGAAGAGGTGACCAGCTTTGTGTTGTGCCCTGGAGGTCTCCAGCCTGGTGTCTCCTGCAGTGAGGGCTGTCTCATGCCCTGCCATGGCCATCCCAGACAGGGTCTGGTACTCTCAGACCCAGCAGTGAATCCTGGCTTCTCCCTTAACCCCTCACCAGAGAGACAGATGTTTTCCACCAGGGCAGGATAGTGCCCAAGAACCAGGCATTACAGACTGCTCTCTATGGCCTGCAGGAGCTGATCCAGTTCCTGTTGAACTGGTATCAAGTGATTTCTATGGCTGATGGCTGAAATGTCTTTTAGACTAATAGTGTGGCATGGTTTTGATTTAAAAGAAAAAAATATCCATTGACCTAGGGACCTTGAGACTTGTCAAATTTGTCTTACAACCTGACCCCAAGACCATTAAAGTCAGTTTAAAGTCCCCCTTTGATTCCATCGAACTTTTGATTGGCCCTTGGCAAATGTTTCAATTAACCTTTGCCAGGTTCCATGTTTGTAACGAAATCTAAATTCATGTTAGTTTTGTGCAGTTCCCATTTCTGTAACAAATGTTCTTCACTACCTTGTTTCCAATAAAGAGATGTTCTCAGGCCCTACAGACTAAGTACAGCCTTAGATAAGAGAAAAATTAGCAGCCACGTGGGACCTGTGTTTAGAAGGATGCCATAGCAATGTCAGAAACAAGGTGGTTATTTATCAGAAGGTCCCAAAACCACTTTTCACCTGTCTGCTTATTCTTTTATCTCTGTAGAGAAACAGTCCTGTTACTGGGGAGCAGCACTGGGCTCACTGACTTGGTTACCTGAAGAGGGAGGAAAGAATTGCATTGAAGTAAAAAATGCCTCTAAGGCCAAAAACCAGGCAATGAGACACTCATCCAGGCTCAGACAGAGAAACAAGAACACAGGAGAACCAGGTGCCACCAGTCAAGTGGTAGAAGTTAACTGGCATGTTGTCTACATGGCAGCTCTTGAGCTGCACAAAATGTGAGGTCATTCACACCAGCACAGACCTCTCTCATCTTCCACGAGAATGCAGAGATCTCAAATAATCCCACATTTGCCACCTTGCAAATCATCAGGGACAGTTGCCATGGATCAGCAGACACCTGATAACTTGTTACCCAGCACTGAGTTCTTCATGTGTTCAAACTCATGATCTCCCTTGAGACTGAAAGGTATTCTGCAATGTTTTGGAGTGTGCCAGGCTTCACTCAAATGCTGTTTACCTCTCTTTGATGCCCCTTTATTGCCATTTATTTCTAAGAATACCTTCAAAATTGCAGTTCCTGCTATTTTTTTATTAACTAGAATTTCTTATTATTCACCTGCTGAGTGGAGTGATTATTTCAGAATACCCTGAGTGCTTGCCCCTCTCCTCACTGCAGCTTAAGGACTATCTTTTTGGAGGCTGCTTTTTCTGGAATGGCTGTGTTTGGTGGTACCTCTGAGTGGGAATAAATTACTTCCAGATGGGCTGTGAAAACTGGTCCTTCAGAACACCAATATTAATCAGTCTCCAGCACTTATCTTTTATATTGTGGCTGCTTGTCTCCTTCATCCCACCAGAACCAAGAGAGCTTAAATTAGCTTTCAAGGACACAAGTCCTACATCATTTTCACTTCCATTCAATTTTGTTTACTTTCTGAACAGTGTTGGCTCAATTGTACCCTGGTATTCCCATCCAGTGCTTACTCAAGATCAGTCTGCAGAGCACATCTTCTGATGATAACTTGGATTTTCAATTTGTCGTCCAAAAAGGGCCATGATATGAAAGTGGTAACAAGCTTTGGTGCCTTCTAGAATAAAACCTTGCACAGGCAGAAGCCGTAGGATATGCCAGAGCAGAAAGGCAGGCTGGATAGCACATAGCATATGGGAGACCTGGAGAAATGGATTTGGAGCAAATCTAGCTTCCACAGCAACCAGCAGCAGTGTCAGGTCCTTGGGGTATGTTCTGCCAAGGAACCTTCTGATGATGATGATGCTCAGATCTTACTATCACAGAGGAGTTTTCTGAGGGCTGGAACAGTGTGGCACTCCAGTTGCCATTGTCACTTTTCTGCTTTTGAGTGCCATTTCAGTCCTGTGTGCCATGTTCAGTGCGGGTTTCCACAGAAGTAGTTGTACATGCTAATAATAGTACATGCTAATAGTAAATGCTTCATGTTCTGCAGAAGGATGACTGAACACACTGAAAACCCTTGCTGAGATGCAGTTTGGGTACCTTTCTTTACCTGGCAGTCAACTAGTAAACTAACAAAGATATAAGCTGAAAAAAAATTCCTTTCCTCAGGGTTTAAGGCCCCACTTCTTGAGGAGTGTGACAAATGTGGCCAAAAAAGCCATCTTAGCTAGTAACATACTGCAAAAGATGGATTTAAGAAAAATACAGTATTCTTTACAAACCCCAACATAATTGTGTTGTGTCAGAGAACTCCTTTCAAGAAAAAAATTGGCTTGCTATAAGGCAAATTCTTATGTCTGAGTCTGGGTGGTTAAAACAACAACAACAGGACCCCTGTAAAGCAAGAATTGAACTAAAAGGACAAGCAGGAGCAAAGGGTAAAAGCAAATGCAAAACATACAGAGCCTTGGAAAGTACAAGAAAGCAGAAAAAGCCTATAAATACTTATGTCAATAAAACAAGCCACTGGTCCTCATTTAATTAGCAATTTTTATTAACAGTGGTTTGTTGACTTGTGCAGTGTTTACCTAGGGCCCACATAAAAAGCATTACAATCAGGAGATAGTGGCATTTTAATCCCCTTATTCCCAGAGTGGAAATGAAAGTGCTAAACTGGTCATTTGTGTGCATCAATAGATCAGGGGCAGAGAGATCACCAATCTTTGTATTTTCCTCAGGAGTCAGGACACAGGGGGTATAGCCATGGGCCCAGCTGAGCTGCAGCAGATGTCATTTGGCAGATGTCATTTTATCTGTTGCACATGGATTCATAAGACCATAGCCAGCAAAACAACTGCTGGTTCCCAGATCCATCTCTTCCTGCTAGTCATGTAGCAGGATACAAGCCTGAGGTCACATATTTTATTTCCAATCTTTGAACTCAAAACCATTTAATTATAAAGTCATGTCTTATCTAAAAAATGTAGAATTCCATTCCAGCAAAGAAAATCTGCTGAAGGTTTTGGAGGTGAGAGGCCAGGACCTGGTTTATTTACTACTGTGCTGAGTACTAGAGTGACCCTCCTCACTCTCTATTGGCAAAATAGGAAACATGGTGGTCCATGATAATTTATTTCAGCAGGTCCTTTCTAGAATTCAGAAAACATTGCTCTCTGCCCTATTTCTGCTTCCCCTTAATCTGAGGTCAGGCAGGGGCTGAGCCACATCCAGAACTGTCTTTAAAGGTCAAAAAGAAGTGTTAGATGAGGCTGCTCAGGGTGACCTCAGGGGATCAGTGCACTGCTGAGGCTTGCTGGTCCCTCTCCACTCTTGCTAAGTGCACTGTGCCTGCCCAGAAAGGTCTGTGCAACAGGGCAGGGGCCTGGTGACAGAGAGCTTGTGACACTGTGGGTACAGGAAGGACTTCCCCTCATCCTCCCTGTCCCAGGTGAGCTGCATAAGGGAGTCAGCCAAGGCCACGTGTCCGGATGGTGTGGGAAGTGACCAGGATATTGTTTGCAGTCCTGCCTGCACCCAGCATGGATCATCCCCATTGCTGCTGGATCCTCACCAGCTGTGTGGACTGAAGGAATTTGTGCACGGAAGGCTGGGGTGGCAGGAATGCAAATTTGTGCACGGAAGGCTGGGGTGGCAGGAATGCAGCCTGTCTGGGTTACAGTACCTGCAACCCCTAATTAGTCAGATACTTCCAAGTCAGACGCTGGTGACTAAATGGGTGTGGACTGAAATCCTCTTCCTGGTGAATGGCTGCACTCCAAGGGGCTGGCATGTGTCTGGAATGGGCTACCTGCTGTGGTACACTGTCCCACAGACCTGTCCACTGACAGGTCTGCTGAGGCATCACAGGGGCTTCTTGTGTCTGCCACATCCCAGCTCTCCTCCTGTCACCCTCAGCATGCCAATGTTTCAGGTTGTCCAGCCAGATCCAGCAAGGCCTCCCTTGACAGCTGGGGTCACTGGTGGCTCATGGCTTTGCCCCAGGCTTGCAGTGGCACAGCCCTAGGATCCATGGCTCTGGAGCCACCAGCACGGCTGTGCCTTCAGCCAGCACAGAGCAGGCATCCATCCTTCAAAGGGCACCTCATGGCTGATGCTGACATCTTTCCACATCATCAAATAACATGACTCTCACACCTCAGCCCACTGCAGGGGGCAAGGAGAACACAACTTTTTTTCCATCTCACGGTTTCCTCAAAAATGAAGGAGACTGAGCTGCCCTGGGTGCAGAAACCAGTGTCAGAATTTCTGACTTGCTGCTGGGGCTGGGCTGGGTGTGAGGCATACCTGGTGGCTGATGGCATTAATGACCTTTACCTCCAGGAGCAGGGACAGGAGGGATAACTCAGAAGTGGCTTTAATGGGTGACCATAAATATAATGGGAGACTTGCAATCACATAATTATCTGTCTAATCCATCCGTTGTACACACACTTCATCGATTATATACACACACACACACACGCAACATATATCTGCAATATGTATATATATTTGTAAAATGCTTGACAAATCATCCACGGATTGGAAAATTTAGCCTACTTGTCACAGCTGCTCAGGCTGCCGTTTCCATTACAGCTATTCTTTTCCAGCATGCCTAACTTTCTTCAACGTGGAACTTTTATGCTGGCATTTAAACGTTGTGTTTCAGCAGAGTCTGAAAGGAAGAATAGGAAGAGACCTCATTTGACCACTTTTACATTCAGTAAAAATGAAAAATTACTTTTCCCACGTTTTTTCGGTAATAACAAACTCCTGTGCTCTGTCTGACTGATGATGAGACAATTTGCCTGGGAGGCATTGTGATTCTGTCAGCAAAATAAAGCATGAAACTTCTGTAAGTATCCCTGGTCCTTGCTGCCTCAGGGGAAAGGAAAGGGAAAAAAAGCAAATAAGACTATTTCCTTCCAAGGGAAGGAAAGAAAATGTATGCAAAAGAAAAAACCTTTATGTCTAGGTTTATTAGCACTATTTGTAAATATTCTCCAAGCTTAGAGCCTTTTCCTTCCTTCTTTTCAATAAGAAGAAAATGTGGGGAGGGATTTTGTCTCATTCTATGAGAAGACTTGAGCTGTTTCATTGTAGTGGGGATGCCATTGCCCTGCTAACCCCCTGCTGCAATGCAGCATTGCCAGAGAAATAGGAGAGCTGTGAGGGGTGTGAGGGCAGGGTGACACTAAAAGCTGAAAGTTTGAGACAGCACAGTTTCAAAAGGTTCACTGCATACAAAATTAAATAAGCATCGGTTTAGGTGATGTGTTTCTTTTCTGTTACCAATGCCAACACAATTATGTGGAAGTAGGGGTGCAAAGAGTGCCTCTCCCTCAGTGTGTCAGCTGGGCTGCTCTCTGTCCTGCCTTGTGCAGGAGCTCAGAGGGATGCTCAGCAGGATGCCTGCTCTGGAGAGCTTTAGGTCCAAAAGGTGTGCATGGGAAAGAGCTACAGGTGTGCCTGTGGCCAAGATAACATTGTCTTAGGGCTTTAACTCTTATATTTCCCTCTCCTGTAGCCAAAAGCCAGATATGTCACGAAAATAGCTGCAAGGCAGGAGATGTTGAGCCAAAGTTTGCTAAGGCTGAGCAAATATTTCTAACTTTGGGGTCACTGTGTGCAAGTTCTGTGCTTTGCTGTAAATGGGTTAACTGTGCAACTTAATTAGTGGCTTGTTTTTATTTTTCTTTTTTTTTTTTACTTAGAGTAAGGATTAAAAACATGAAGGAGACTAATTTCTTGTGTTCGGATTTGGTTGTTTATTAAATCCTATATAAAGTACACGGAGTTTTGCAACACTTCTAGCTACCAGCTAAAAGCAAGCAAAATGGAGACAAATTTAGCTAGTTACAAGGTCTTTTAAAGCTAAACAGTTTGATAAAGAGCTAACACCTGTATTATTTATATTTTTTACTTAATAACTAAACTCCTGTGACTCGCAGTGCAGCACTATTTAACTAAAAACTACTACTTGAAAGCATGAAGAAGAATGAATAAGAAGACAGAAAGTGACAATACTCAAAAACCTTTATCTTGTCCTATACCTATTACTATATTTTAAAAACCTCAAATTCAAAACCTTTTATCATGTGAAATCACACACTTTTATTTTAACTACACACCCGTGTCTCTAACTCTATTACTTAAATTTTGAAGCCTTCTCTAAGGCCTCAAGTCAAAAGTAGTGTTCTCTTGGGGGTTAATGTTAGAAAGAACAGAAAGTTCAAAACTCCCAGGCTTCTGGGTTCCAACATTTTGCAATCCTCCCTGTGCAGGTGTGGCCAGATGCTGATGGAGACAAGACAGTGGGTTAGAACAGAACAGAATAGAATAGTATATTTCAATTGGAAGGGACCTGCAATGATCATCTGGCCCAACTGCCTGACCAGTTCAGACGGATCTCTGATATGAACTGACGCAGCAGGTCTTATTTTCTGACATGTTATCTGTCAAATCTAGTCCATCTCTGTTTAGGTATATTACAGAATGCAAGATGCCTGCCCAGTACTTTTTAAACTGCATTGGAAAGGTGTGAAATTTCCCAAACTCCTCTGGGAAAAACAAGGTGGTGTTACTGCTGCTGCCTCATGTACCAGGCAGTGCCTCCATGACCGAGCTGGTGGTTGGGATCAGGAGGCTGGTCTTCACACGAGACTGCAGATGCTGGAAGCCAGGCTGGGGAAGAGGAGATCTAGGGGCTTTGAAGGCAGCATGGTATCAGTGTAGGGGTATGTGAGAGCTGAGGGTGAATAGATAGTGAATAGTGGATGGTGAATTCAGGCTTTGCTGGTGATTGCAAGATGTTGAAGGATTGCCCTGATAAGAAAGATGTTTCTGTAAGCAGGAACAAACTGGATTTTTGACTTTTTTTTTCTTTTTTTAATAATTGGGCTTTCCTGACTTGAGCATATATGCCAATCTTTCTGTGGGTAAATTAGTCTTAGTTGGTGATTTAGACCTACCAAAGGTCCCATGCTTAAACAGTGCAGCCGAGGTGCAATGATCATACAGCTCAGTGTGGGCAGATGGGATGGAATAGCCCATCCCAGCCTGGTCCTGGGACTGGGATGGGCTGGAATAGCAGGGAGGAGGGTCAGCAGGGTCCCTGCAAGGCTTCTGCCCATCCTGTGAAAACCTGCAGTTAGAGGTGTCTGCCCAAATAGCTGGCACTGCCCGTGTATCTCTGGCTTGAAAGCAGCATCATAAGGGAAGGTGCAAATCTCTTCATGCCAGTGGGCTACCAAACTGACCCTCTTCCGAAAGGGTCCTCCCTCCCCACCCGAGCTGGGTGATCAGTTTGCCCTGCCGGTCCAGGCAGCACACACGGGCAGCTCCTGCGGGCTGCATCCCCTGTGGATGGAGCAGGGAGAGCCGGGGGCGGAGGCAGCAGAGCGGTACCTCGGGCTAAAACAGATCCCCGAGCATGCAGGAGCCTGATGCCAGCAGCCCCCCTCCCTGGCTGTGGGATCTGGGAGTGCCCAGCAGCTTGTCTGGCATGCCCCGGTGCTGGCCACGTCCATAATCCCAGGGCAGGAGCTGTGCTTGAACTGCATGTGAACCGTAAATCCCCGCTCCTAAAGCTGGGGGCAGTTCCCGCTGGCACGCCTGCTGCGGCGGCTCAGCCTGGACCCGGCACTGCCGCCCACAGCAGCCGGCTCATTTAAATTGCTTTATAAATGGGCCAAAGAACTCTGGCTCCAGCCTTCATCTGAGTAATAAATACACAATAAAGCAGCCTCAGTGGCTGAGGGAGGCCAAACAATCAACACTTCCAAAACGGGGAGGATGCTCTCACTGAAAAGAGGTCGTCTTTTGTAATGTTTTAGCCCTTTTCTGCCCCTTTTAAGGATTTCTCCCGGAGGAGATGGAGTAGAGGCTATGTTTAGCCAGCTGTATGCCCAGATGGTCGCAACACTTATGAACAACATCCCCTAGAATAATTGTATTAAGTCTTCTTTGGATTTTATACTCTTGGGGTTTTGGGTGTTTTTAATTAAAAAAAAATAAAAATCTCTAGAATTAATAGTTTGGCACTACTGCATTTGATTACTGTATTAAGAAACCAGCCAGTGCCTGACAGGTTTTTGTGACCGCCTCCAAACACAAGACATCACACAGAACTATGACTTCTTAATGAAAAGCTGGAAAGTGTATAATTGAGGCTGAGGTAGGATGTGCTGATGTGCCAGAAAGGACACTTGAACCCTGCTATACCAGTATGCCCACATGGATTTGACTCCATACTCACCAGCCAGGTGAGGAGCTCATCTCACATGGACGAGAAGAGCCAGTGAAGAGTTCCCATCCTCCGGTTAAGCAGCACACATGGGAATGAATGTGTGCTCTATTTGGCTTGAAAATTTTACATCACCTCTTGCGTTTCCACTCACTTCTTTCTTTGGGGAGAGAGAAAAGAAAGCAACAAACAAGAGAGATCAATGAACCATGGCAGAGCACTCTGCTGCACACACACCTCGCACCCGCCTTGGGAAAAGGCAGGGAAGGGTGGGGGGAATGAGGGGATTAATGAAGGAGAGTCACACAATTCAGTTAAGAAACGTGCTGAGATGACAGTGATGGTGGGAACTGGCTAAAAACTTTCCAGGAAGACCATTTGGAAGGGCATGTGAATTTTAAAAGCTAGCATGCACTTTCCTGGTACATCCCAGTGGATCACGAAGTGCTTGGCAAGAAACAGCACTGGCCTCCTGTTAGCAAACTCCTGTCTGATGCCACCTATTCTACAGACAAGGACCCTGAGGCACAGAAAGGTTATTGCAAGGAGAAATTAACTTCTGTTAGGGATTAATAGATAACATTTGTGATTGCAGAGATCTAACCATAATGGTCAGGAGGCCCTTGCTCAAAAACTTAACATTTGTATTTACTATTGCATGTTGGAAAAGCCATGAATAGAGACACAAAAAGGATCTGCAAAAAATCCACACCAGTATCACCAATACTTCTCTACAACCCATCACAAACTGTAGTCAATGACCTGCAGCCGTAAGTGTTATATTCAGTAAAAAGCAGCTGAAAAGGGCATGACTGATGGTCTGGGTCCTTGTGATAACAGGGAATGTACAAAATTGCTAAAACAGATGTGAACACTGCCTGTTACTCCAGTGAGATCTTTGACACGAAAGATGTCCTGCATGTAGTGCATGGGAAATTAGATCTGTGCTTCCCTGAAGCCATAGCAGCCTACAAAACATCACACCACAGGCAAAACCAGCTGTTCCTGGCCCAGGAGACCCCAGCAAAAAACAGCTGTCTAGTGTCAGAGGAGCAGGAGTGTTACTCTGCCTCATGTTCGATAGTTGGCCTCTGAAAAGTGGCTGCTGCAGGACTGCCCAGACCTGGTGTGAGTGTGCCTCAGTCCAGAGGCTGCTCTGGAAGCTGGGAACAAGACTGCAGCAGCAACCTGTCACTCCCTGCCATGGCCCTTTTTGGATGCTGTGGGAGAGTTTGGCAGATGTGATTCCTGCACAGCCACTCCATTCCTCAAGAACCCTGGTGGGATGGTTTTGCTGCCCCTCTCTGTCCCTGCACCACTGCAGGCAGCTACAGCAACCCCCATAACTGAGGCTACTGGCATTATCCTCCCACCACACATAGGATTCCTGTCTCTAAAACAGAGCAGAATGAGATTAGCATCTTCTCCCCCTCTTGCTATGCCAGCTTTTGACAGACAGAGGGATGGGGGAGTAGAAAATGGGGTAAAGATAGAGCTGTGTGTTTTGATAGGAATTGTCATTGCCCTGATAGCAATGAGGTTGTGTGGGGACACGATGGCTCTGACTTTCTGCAAGCCACTGGCTGGAGAAAAGGGTGGCAGAGGAGCTCAGCATGGTGTGAAGGGGCTTTACCTTAGCAGAGACCATGGAGTGCATGGGGACAACAAACCTCTGCTTCTGCTGGCACCATAAACATGTAATGCACAAACCCCTAGAGACTCAGGTCACATGAATCGTCCTGCTGAATCCCACAGCCCACAGGACCAGGCAGAAACTTTAAGCCTGTTTAACGTATCATTCAGGGATGAACCAGGTCACTTTAACTTGTCTTTTAGAAGACACATGTTTTCATTGTATATGCTCCAAGTAGAGACTAAAGATCCAGAAACTATGGCTGTGGAGTTTTGGAGTTCCCTCTCATCAGTTTGGTTAATTGCTTGTTTCATTTACTAGCTGGGTTTTAACTTTCCTATGGATCACTTGGCTCTTGAAATTCCGTAAGTACTGAAAGTCAGCAAATTTTGGGAAGTGTTCTCTGGAGGAAAGTCCTGGAACTCTTACAACAGGCATAATTTTCATTTGTGCAGGTTTAGTGCTCTCACAGAATAAATAAGCATTAACTATCCCACAACTGAGCCAAAATGCAGTTGGTTTGTAGCCTGCTGTGTGCTGCACTAGAAGCCTGAGCATTTTACCTTGCAGGCTAAATGCCTCTGTGAACAGAAATTGTGATCATTACTCAGGAGATACTTTCCAGATGAAACCTCACTCAAAAATAGCTATGCCTGGATTTAATACCTGTAATACCAAGACAATGGTATTTGCATTTAAACACTGACTTCAGTGTGAGGGAACTCATATGGGAGAAGGTGTATTTTTAACTAACCCTTCTAGCCACTGGGTGCCACTAGTGACTTGTTGGGTTGAGGGAAGAGCAGCTATCCTGAAACTTTAGGGGAACAACCCACACATAAATCCTCACAATATATTAATACATAGGAAGCTGACCTTCAACTTATTCAATTTACGTAAAAAGCATCCACCCTGCATGTCTCTGATTTCCCTCTGTTGTAATTCCCAGTGGCTGTATTTCAGAGCCAGGGTATCATTCAGGGTGCTGGGTTGGAGGCTGTGTAACCAGCTCTTGGAAAGCCTGATGAAGCAAGCAGAGCACTCAAGCTTACACTTACATTTATGACAACTGAGCGGTGCCTTTGCAATCAGTGAAACTGCTCACGTGCTTACAGACAAGCACATATTTGACTGGATTAGTGCATGAAGTGACTGGAACTGAAGGCATGGTCAGCAAAGAAGCCCAGTGAGCTACTGCTTTTGCTGCTGGTTATCCTCCCCAAATTCATCCTTTGCAATGCAGACACAATTCCAGACCCTCACAAATTATATATATAATGACTGCTATTAATTCTTAGCAGGGGACAAGATCAGACCCCTGGGTTTAATGGTCTGCTTTTCATCTCTGTAATCCCCATCCCATCTCTCATTCTGCTTTTCGCTTCAAAATTATTTTGCCTACCTCCCCCTCCTCCAGTCTTACTGTTCTGATGTTCCCTGCCACGATTTCTCCAAAGGCAGGATGGCAAGGTGGTTCATCTGCAACAGTCCTTTTTCACAAATAAGCACGTACAGATGGAAATATGTACATGAGTTTATTCTATACCTGAAAACATACAGGGCAAAATAAACCCCTGGAATCTACTTGAACACTATACCTACTGAGAGATCTCCACTGTTTTAGTATCTGATTTAAACCAGAGTGATACAAATTCTGTATAGGGACAAGTCTTAACGATCCAGTAATTTGCATGTGTACATGAAACCCCTACAACCCAGGCTGAAATAGAGACTGGGCTCTCAAATAAGAAATCCAGCAGAAGAACAGATTTGTGGAGGGCAATGAGCTACTGTGTGTCAGGGCAACAGCTTGGTTGCAAATGTCCTAAGCCAGTGGTACCTGCAGTGAACATACCCAATGTCTGTGCCAGTCCTGCTTCTCACATCTCCAGAGTGAGAGCAGGCACACAAGCACTGCATGGCACTGGCTGATGTGCTCTAGATCCACAGGCTGGTGTATCTCACAATAAGAGTGCCCACAGACCCCAGTTCACCTTCTTTCCTTCCTCCAGTTCCAGGGCTATCCAAAGTCCACCACGGGCTCTGCTGGCCCTCCCTGTGGTCGCCCTCCCCTCGCTGCTGCTGCTGCAGCCGCAGGGGCTGGCTGCTCCCACGCTCCCATTTGTATGTCACTCACGCGTCTCTCCCCACTTAGAGCTGTCTTCTGCTTCCTGCTGCCAAGAACTGTCTCTATTTGAGACTCCATTTCAAACCCATGATTACCAGGAGCCTTCCTCTCATTTCATTTCATCTCATCTCTCTTCAGCTCTTTCTTACTCTTCCCTTCTTCATCTGCATTTTATTTTGGTCTGCGAGCATGTGCTCTGGGGCAGGGAAGCCCCATGCTCGCTGCACTGCAGGAATGATGTGACAGTGTGATCCTCAATGTGCAGAAGTGACCTGGAAGAAAAGGCACCTTGTCATCTAAAGGCAGGAAGGACAGTGTTGTGATGAATTTTTAACTATTACCCCTGATTCTGTGGTTGGGAATACTCCCATGCCTTCTTTCTGCCAGTAAGGCAGCCTTCTGGATCAAGAGTATGGGAGAAGAGGAGCAGAAGTGCCACACAGCTGCCTCAAGTCTCAGCTGATCTCCTGATCTCCTCTGGGCCACCTTCTAGCACGGGCTGGGGACCAGGCTGGGAGCAGCTGGGTGTGTCAGGCTGCAGAGAAGCACATTGACGGGAAGCTGTGGGTGCAGACAGGCTGCGCAACAGAGTGAAAAGGTTCCAACCAGAGTTTCATTTTCCAGAAACTGTACTAGGTAAATAGGGCCAGGACACAGACAGATAATGTGCATTGCTAAGGTCAAGATCATGGACTGTGCTCAACTGCTCATACTTCTTAGGACTCCCTTTTTAATTAATAAAGATTTTTCTCCTCTAGACATTTTAAAAATTACTCAGACGGTTCCTTCGAGCTGCAGGTTTCACACGAGAGAAGGGTTGCAAGAAATCACCATTTAATTAAATAAACATCTCTTTGAACGATGACCCTTCTCCAAAGCTGGAACCTCCTTGCCATCATCAGAGCCCCACATAAACTGTAGCAGTTAGCAGTCTGCTTCGGGATTACAGTGTTCGTACCAAGAGAAATTGCTCCTGAGATCATTTAACCTCCCTGGGGAGATGACAGGAAGGAATTAATCTTCCGCTGCTAATCCGCCCTGTGCTGCTGGATCAAAAATTGGCATCGAAGGGGGTGCCTGCGCAGGGGAGCCTGCGGTGGCATTTACCATCCGCGAGTGCTCCCTCCCACCTCCTCCTCCAGTGTGGCTCAGGAAACAGGGGGCAGCTATTTCAGGAAGTCTACGTAACATACTATTAAACCATTTGTGCTGGCTGAGAAGGAGATTTGGTTTCTGGCGTTCCCCTCCAGTCCTAGCTGTGTTGGCAAGGTGAACGCTGCTTTCACTTTAGTCCCAGAAATCCGTCTGCTTGTTGGTTTTGTCGCTACTTGCCATCTATTTTATTTTATATCAATTTGGTTTATATTATTATTGTTATTATATTTGTTAGTGATTTATATGGATTATTCACCAGTGCCCAGGTACACCAGGTTTTTATCCCCCAGAGAGCTTTTAGGAAATAAATTTTGCTGGCATGGCCTTCTGCCCATGAGAGCCTTTGTGTCGAAGCAGTTCTGCATGGAATGGAAACCTCCATTTTTACTTGTTTTTTCTTTTCCTGGTGAGTAAAATGGACCCAAGAAACAATTCAATATGTTTGTGAGAAATCTGAGAGCAGAAAAGGGGTTCAGATTTACAGAGCTGAGGTGGGGCCAGTCCTGGAACAGGGACAATTCCTTGGGATACAGCACCCAGCCACACAGCAAGAATAGCAAGTAGTGAACACCCTTAGCAACTGGCTGGTGGAAAAAAAATTAATTTGCTAAAGAGCATCAGCACTAAGTCTCCTTGAAGAATTGTAAATCACAAGGCTGTACAAAGGGAAACCTGCTCCTGCATAGTCTGTGAGCAGAGACAGACTATTACCATGGATTCAACTATTCCTAACTAATAGGAACTTAATAGGAGTTCAGAAAATGCTAGGCTCACCCAAATCAAAGACCAACCTCCTGCTGATGTTGGCAGAGACAGGATGGGACCCAATGAGAAGATTTTTCACTGTAGAGGACAACAGCATGTTTTCTTCTCCACAGCATTCAGGTTTTCAGCCCAGGACCAGCTGCCCCTGCGAGACCTTGTGCTCCCACAGCTCTCACCTCAGCAGGCAGCAGGACCAAGGGGATCCAGCAGGATGCTCAGCTCAGGCCCTGGCACAGAAGGTACTGTGGATAGGAAAGCCAATCTAGAGCAAGACAAAGCTGCAGTGAGGGCTCTTAGGAAGGCTCTCACCAGCTAGGTGGTGTGGGAGCAAAGTCAAACCCTCCTATTGCTAACACCAACCCTGACACAGGATCTTTTCTCCCCTGACTGATCCAAACACTTGCAAAAGACAGGTTTTCTTTTCTCTAGCAGCACACCACCAAATGGGATTTGCAACAAGGAGGTGTGAGGGATAACAGCCCATCCCTCATACCCAACAGAGCCTGCAGGCTTCTTTTGCTGCTTTTAAGTTTCCTGTGCATTAATCCCCACAATAACACACCATTACCAGAAAAACCTTAGGAAATAGGGGGCAGAGGGATATGGACACTTTTCAGAGAGAAAGGTATAAAAGGAAACAAAAAACAATCACAGTGGAAAAACATAGGTCGTTTGCTCTTCCATTTTTCTGTCAAATGGCGATTAGAAGAGAAAATGTTCTTTCTGTACCAGTCAGGAAAGGAAGAAACATGTTCCACTTCTCTCTCTCTCAAAAAAAAAATTTCCACTGAAATAAGAGTGATGCCATTTCTCTAACTCAGATAAGCAAAGCAGTTTCCAGGAATCTGTGAAGGTTTGTGAAGGTGTCCTTGCAGTTATTGTGTTACACACTGAAAAAAAGCCGGTTTTCCAAACATGTACAGTGCACAGATGACTCCAGTAAGCTGCTTGTCAGTTCTTGGGTATCCCCAGCTGCCCAAACTTGCCTCCAGTGTCTCTCACCTGCAGTTTTGAAAAGTTTTCTGAATTTTTGGAGAGTTTCTCTGAAGCTGCTCCGCCATCACTCTGAAGATCACAGAATCACTGGGTTGGAAGAGACCTTCAAGATCACTAAGTCCAACCCAAGCCCTAACACCTCACTAAACCATGGCACCAAGTGCCACATCCAGTCTTTTTTTAAACACATCTAGGGATGGTGACTCCACCACCTCCCTGGACAGACCATTCCAGTATTTTATCACTCTTTCCATAAAAAACCTTTTCCTAATATCCAGCCAATATCTCCCTTGGAGCAGCTTAAGGTGTTCTCTCATCNTTAAACTTCATCCCATTGGACTCTGCCCATCCATCCAACTGTTCCAGGTCTCTCTGCAGAGCCCTCCTACCTTCCAACAGATCAACACACACTCCCGGCTTAGTGTTGTCTGCAAATTTACTAATGAAAGACTAAATACCCTCATCCATGTCATCAATAAAAATGTTGAACAGAACTGACTCAGCACAGACCACTGGGATGGCATTAAGCCTCGGCAATGCTTGTCCTGGTGTGTCTTGCTCTGGCTGTACCCTCCAGATGTTGGTACTGAAGGAAACCAAGGGTCCCTTTTGAATAAATTTTTTGACTTCTCTGCTCCACATACACAAATTTTGATGTTCTTTATTTCTGATCTGGGATCATGGGTTCTTGTGTTCTAGAACAAACGATAGTTCAGATGACACAAACACAGTTTCAGCTCACCTGACAAGGATATTTCTAGTTCATCTCTTTTCCTCAGCATTTCTGCATTGTGATGTCTCTTTTTTTGTACAATAAGCATTTTCATTTAAGCCAAAAATCATGTTTGGATGTGTTTAGGATAAACCTATTCTGCATTTTGTTTCAAGGAGAGCACATTTACCTATGCCAAGGCAAGTCTGCTAATTCATGAGCTGGGATGCTCATTCTACAAAACTGGAGCACGTCACTGAATTTGTGGCATTAGGCACAGACTGGAGCTGCCTGGTCAATCAGTGTGCAGCAACAAATGGGACAGAACTCACAAATGGCCATGTCACCCCAGTGGGCTCTGGCACCACAGTTCAGCAAGCCCCAGTGCCCAGCCATGGCCTATATTAGTTTTGTGGGTGGTGATGACATGCACCAAGCACAATATGGTCTCATCTAATACCATGTCACACAAGGAGTCACTCAGGCTAGTGGGTGTAAAAGTCCTTTATTTGACCTGATCCTTTGACAGTCAATTCATGTTCCCTGTCTAACACAATATGGTTAAAAATAAATATAAAAATATTTACATTTTTATATAAATATAAAACATAAGCAGCTGCAGCAGAATATATATTTCAGTTTTATGTTAAAAACTACTTACAGTGATAGATGACAGCACGGTACAATCCAGAAACCAGCTGCCTATATTATGCATTATATCAATATTTATTTTAATTCTAAAGAACCATAGTCTGGGGACTTTTACTAAAATAGACACTGCAAATGGTATCCTGGCAGATTATTCTTCATTCCAAAGTAACTTTACTTGGACACCTCTGAATTCTGTTTGTTACTTGTTCTTCTCTCAGTTTTTCAGCATGCTGAAAAAAGAAATGATAGAATAAAAATAGAGCTAACTGTATAACTGAGGTGAGAATAATCTTCCCTGGCAATAGCGTGCAATTGGTCTCCAATTGTAATTACAGCCTTTCTCATACTCTAACAATAGATCTGAAATGGTATTTTGGGGACACAGGGCTTTCCTTCACAGAGCCATTCCTATGTGATGCCCTGTGTTGAGTGGCTGGGCTTCTTCCCTGCCCCCATTAAACCTTTCCCAGCACCAGTGACAAACTGCCTAAGAAAATACCACACACGTGCAGCACGTTGTGATATGCAGAAGGAATTACCTCAGCCCAGAGGCTCTGCCTGCACTGCCCATGGTGCAAACTGTGCTGGGAGCAAAAGGAGACAGTGCTGGGCAGGGGGAGCAGCCAGTGCCCCCTGTGCACAAGAGCTTGTGCTGCCTCTGGAGTGACTCAGAGTAGCAGTTCCTTGAGGCCACTTCTTTTACAATAGACATGGACTCGACATTCAGAAGCCTCAAAGAACATAAATAAGGACATTTTGCTGTATCACCAATCTACAAGATTTTTCTGCTGCTCTTCCCTTGCAGAGCCAGAGGTGAAGCAGCATAGAAAACACAATTCAGGAGTTATCAAAAAGGAACATAGACAATTTTCGCTCCTTGAAAATGTGTTTATGTTTTTGTGTCATCTTTGATGCATAATTGCTCTTTTTGGTGGTCAGCATGACTAAAATGTAGCAGTCATGTCTATTAGAAATTGGAAAGAGGGAACTATTTCTTTGGTGCAGCCCTGTTTATTTGCAAGCAATTGGTACATAGAATGCAGGAGGAATCAAACAAGAGGAAACAATTTCTTTTCCTCCAGTTTCAACTTTGTTTCTGGAAGCACTTTGACCCCAGAACTCTTTCTCTGAGCATTTTCTCAGTCCTGCTACAAGTCATGCTATGATTACTGCTTGCTTGCTGACTTTCCTGAAACTGTCCATGTGGTTTCTCTTACTTATCATACATACAAGCATCCTCTTCTACTCATTTTCATAGCTAGCTATTTCAGTTTAATAATTCTCTTAAGTGAAAGATGGTAGTTGCACACTTCATTTCCCATATAACTTTATTAGCCAGGTTAATGATGATATTTTAAAACCCAGCACTTTGTTGAGGATATTCAAATCAATGATCATTCCTTTGTTATTGCTGTTACTGCAATGATCCAGAATCAGAAAATCATAAAATCACAGAACTACAGAATGGGTCAGGTTGGAAGGAACCACCATGGGTCATCTAGTCCAACCTCCCTGCTCAGGCTCTGGGGAGTACATGGCACAGGATTGTGTCCAGATGGGTCTGGAATATCTCCAGTGAGGGAGACTCCACACCTTCTCTGGACAATCAGTCCCAGTGCTTGGTCTCTGCACAGTGAAGAAATTTTTCCTCACGTTCAGGTGGAATTTCCCAGCCATCAGCTCCTGCCTGTTCCTCCTGTCCCATTGTGGGGACCAGGGAGCAGAGCCTGGTCCATGCTCTGGCCCCTCCCTGCAGACACTGACAGACAGAGATGAGGGCCCCTCTCAGCCCTCTCTTCTCCAGCCTGAACAGCCCCAGCTCCCTCAGCCTTTCCTCACTGAGATGCTCCAGTTCCTCCATCATCTTTGTCACCCTGCACTGGACCCGCTCCAGCAGCTCCGTGTCTCTCCTGTCCTGAGGAGCCCAGAACTGGACACAGCACTGCAGGTGATCCTCACAGGGGCAGCATCACCTCCCTGACCTGCTGGCAGTGCTCTTTGTAATGGATCCAAATCCTTCAGCCAAAATCCTTTTGGGACACAGTTTCAGAGGGAAGCAGCCACTCCCAATTGCTTTACACTGTGTTCCCCTCTTGTCTGCAGGATGACTCCTATGCACAGTACAGAGCCAACATTCTGCTCCTTGCTGTGGTCTGCACCTTTACACTGCCTCTCCATGGGGAGCTAGGGCAGGACCAGGATGTTATCTCCTTCTCCAGCACCAGAGAAGGCAGGACCTACCAAGAAAGGGTCTGCATTTCCAGGAGATCCCAAGTGCCTCTGTTGTAGGGTTTGACTCTGAGGCAGATGCCTGTGGTGGGACACAGTTTTGTCCTGGGCAGCTTGCAGCAGGCCCTGAGCAAGCTCAGCCCTGGTAAAAAAGCTTTCATTGTCTTCAGATTGCTGATTCCAGTGATGGGCATTTCTAAAACTCTTGAGTTGAAAAGTTGTCTAATCTCCCAGAAAATCTAAGAAAATCAATCCCACATCAGAAACAAGCTTACTAAAATGCTATGATTCTTCTATTAGTGACATTAAACTGCAATCAAATTTTCCTGGGAGGTGCTCAGTGGTGACAAGGCTTTTTCTGCCCTTGCATTATTTAAAGGTTAAAAGTAGAAGGGTATATCACTTAAGATATAGGACAATATATATATGTATGTAAAGATAATGATCCTTCAAATAGTGAACCCTGAAAAGGGCTGCGTGGGTGTAGCCTAAGGAATGACATAAACATCAACCAATTATTTTTACATTTTCTCTTTCTTGGTATAAGCTTCAGCAGCTGGGTCCCATATGAATATGTCATGACAGATGACAGTGATATGAGCAGATGAACCCCAAGGCAATCCACTATCTTGTCAAGGAGAGGGCAGAGCTGGGTCCCCTAAATATGCATAGGCTGTGTCACTGACAGCAATTTACTGTTGTGGTCAGACGCCTGGAGTCTATATTCTTCCCAAAGAAGTAGGTTTTAAAATATTTTTAGGCATGAATACCATTAAAGTTTGTCTTCAGTAAAAATCACTGACAAAGGAGAGCCCAATCTTCCACAACCTGGTGAAATTTCACCTTTTTAATCTGCCACTTAAAATGATGCTGAACTAAGCCCTGCCAGCTGCCTTACCTTCTTTACTTAGCAACATTAAGCTGAAAAGATAGGAAAATAGTTTACTGGGATGATTTGTAATAAATGTTTACATTTTATAATAGACTTACACCTGTGCTTTGTCTGGCTGTGTCCATGTGGTTCAAAACACTGAAAATGGAGGCAAATACACAGTTTCTTCTTTTAAAGCATCAGAAATGTGCAAAAGGAGTGACCACTCCATTACCTCCCTTAGGAGCTGTATAAACAAAGCAGCCACCCTGTGATGCTGACAACACACAGCCTGTTGCTCGAAAGGTTGGATCAGTTCCTCTTCTGGCTTGCACCACAAAAAAGGCACAGTGACTATCACAGATTGTGTTTGACAGTGCAAAGCAAGGGCTGAGTCTTGCTCCTGGTGTGTCTGTAATGTGAGGAATTCAAGGGCCTCATTTAAATATTAAATCCTTCCTTTTCCATACCCCATTTTCAGTTGCTTTCTCCATTTCAAATACCTTCTCTGCTGTCAAGCAGAGACCAAAAGCTTTCCATGGTATTTTGAAGGGATGCCAGTGATTTCTTATGGCAGGAATTCATATTAGGGGAAGCTGGTGTGCATACTGCTAAAATAAACTGTGATCAGTTGAGTAAAAGGGGGGATGTTAGTGCTAAGGTCATAATTAAAGCCAGTCTGGAATTCAGCCAAAAGAGGAATCAAATCTCTCTGTATCAAACTTCCCTGGCTGAGTTTAATCTCCAGATTTAGAGACTAGCTCTTGCATAAGGCATAGAGGGGTTAAAATTATTTTCTGGCATATCAATTAATTTCTAAATTATGTTCATTTTCTTTCTCATTTATTTCTAAATAATTGTAAATACTGAACTTTGCAGATGGAAGATCTGATGGCACCTCAAGGTTTCTGTTGTTTTGTACCTGAGGAATTTCAGGCACCAGAAATCATTCCTCCTGCTTTGGGTGGCAGGTCTGAATTATGCTGAGTTTAGCCAAAGGGAATGGTTTGGTATGCCAGTAATGTGAGTTTAAAAGTCTTCCACCTCTTGCATTGCTCACCTGATAATAGAAACTACGGAGGTGGATTTTCGAGGTAACAGGGGAGTGAGATGTGTGGGATATATGTGCTGTGCACATGATGTGACAAGCAAGTGACAGCACTGGGTGTAAGTGGTTAAGCCCCACTTAAGCCCCAAGTGCTTCGGTGTCTCTGCAGTAGAGGAGGAATGGACTAAGCCTGGCTCTGGGCCCTGGGGCTCTGCACCACATCAGCAGCACTTGAAGCTGTCCTTGCAGAAGTCTCGCCCACGCCACCTTCTTCTCTCCTGCTCTCAGCCCGTGCCAAAGGAGCTGCACCTTTGTGCTGGTGTGCACCAGCCCTGCCTGCCCCAGAAAGCTGAGGCAGGAGCAAGGGACTTCCTCTGAGGGCTGACCCCATGGGGTTAAGGGCTGCTGGGCCTCTATCCCTCCAGGAGCCCAGCCCTGCTCCCTCAATCTCTCCCTGGCATACTGATTATCTGCACCACAGGAATCTCAGCTGGCAGGGCAGAGGGGTGCAGCTGCAGCAATGGGATTGTGTGGGGCAGCATGGAAACATGAAAGCTGTTCAGGGTAGAGGGGCTGCCCAGGCTTTGTAAGCTCACAGTTCCTGTTTCTCCCTGCTTGGGTCCAGATTGACTACAGAGCCAGTTTTCTCACCTCTCCCTCCCCCTTGGAGCTTGTCAGTCCTGCAAACCCACAGAGAACATTACAGACAAGCCCCCACCTACACTTCAATATCTTTGCCACCTCTTCTCATGCTGCCCTCCTTACTGTCCCACACATATCCCCTTTCTCTTCTCCCTCACTGCCTTTATTTTTTTCTCTGTGCCCATAATATATCAACTCTCCGGCAATTCTGTATAAATGAGCAGTGAAAGAGCTGACCAAAGAGTCAGAAAACAGGAGAAAATTGTTAGTCTGGGCTCTAGGAACAGCAGAATATAGAATTAATCCAGGACATAGTCTGGGAAAGAGAGAGAGAAGGGGAGTCCAGTAAAGAGGTCATACAGAAAGCAAGGTGGTATGCGAAGATTTAGGGCTTTGTAAGACACTAGGGGAGGAACAGAGATGAAAATACATGAGCTACCCATGCCATCTGTCAATGTTTGCACAGAAATCCCACCAAACCGAAAATATTGTTTCAAATCCATTAAAGTTGCTCATGGCACATCCCACCAACAAAATCATTAGAAAGCCATGAAGTCTCTAGCCAAGATTTCTCTTGGGTTTTGAAGCCTTTAACCACAGTTTCACGTTCAGCATGTCACCCCACCGACTTCTAGAACCCACAGGCTTTCTCCCTCCCTTCCCACTTGAAACCCTTAACCTGAGCCCTGCACACAAACCTCTCCTGCCAAGAAAACAAAACTCAGCATCAGTGCACCACCTAACTCACACCAGCACAGGGAGTAGGGAAGAACTCCAAACCATAAACTCTCCTACAATAGATTCCCACTTCCAAACAAACAAAAAATTCACACCATCACGTATCTCCCTCCCACCAGCTGATGAGACCATACACCCTGAATTCCTGCTGCTTCCCAGGGCACCACCAATCCAGACAATTGCTCCTCCTGCAAACCACACTGCACAGTTTGAGTTCACGGTTACACAGCTTGTGTGGGGATGGAGGGAGGAGGTGTATGGGCTGTGGGTGGTGGATGTGGCTGACATAACGTGGAGAAGGTGAAGTCATGCTCCCAGATAGCTGAAGGCTACACTAGCAATTTCATTGATTATTTCTATGGCTTTGAAGTGCCTGGTTTAGGTAAGACACACCTTTTTTTCTTTTTTCAGTACATTCTGAGGGAGGATTAAAGCGGTGGTAAGGAGTAATCACTAAAACATAACAAAATAATAAACTGTCGTTCTTTCAAAATTGTTGTTTTGTTGACACATTAAGGTTACAACTGTTGGCTTCACTCTCCCACTGTGAATGAGAGTGCACTTCTGCATTGGCCGGGACATGGCCCTATCATCTCACGAAGATCTGGGCTGCTGCAGCATTTGGTTGGAGGAGCAGATGGCCTGAGACAGTGCAGTCGTTGGTTAAAAGACAGAACTCAACTGTGTTTAGCAAATGTAGTTAAGTAAATCATTCTAAAATGGATAATCTCACAGTGCAGAAACAGTAGAAAATATCTTGAAATGCACCCTCTGCTCACAGTTTTCACCATCTTCCAACATTATTATGTGTGCATATTTTAGCATTTTTATCCATTTTTGGCTGACCAGAATTAAGCAGGAATTTTTCTAGATAGCTGCTGATTGCAAGTGCACCCACTTTTCCACACAGGCTGTAGCTGAGTGCCCAGAAATTAAGGCCTTTATAATCAGTAGCTTTTTCTGGAAGTGTCTCCCATGATGATGTACCTATCCAGTGCACTAGGCTTTTTCTTTAAAGTTCTTACCACACGGGGAGGGAGCAAGGACACCATTTTTCTCCTGATGTCAGTATCTGCAATGAGTATTGTAGTTGGTTTTAAACTAAACAAAGGTAAGTTTAGAACATAGCATTCTGTGACTGGGGAGATCTGGATCCTCTTTTCACTGCTAGAAAGAAGCTAATATGATATATCACTGTTTAGTAGGGTACAGTCTTAAATGGTTGGCAACTAGAGTGGCAAAGAGCAGAACTTTTTCAGACTGAGAGAGCAAAAGCCCCTGTTGAAATTCAGCAGTGCTTTGCAGGATGGGCTGGCCAGGTGCTCTCCTCTGGCAGCCAGATCGATGCTTCCAGCCAGACACCGCCTTCAGGGGATGCTTCTCAGCAAATCACAAGGCTCTGGGAGAATCTTTGCTCATCAAATGCTTGGCTTTTTCTGCCAGGGATTCCCCCAAAGATACCAGTTGTATTTATGCTGGGTCCCCAGTTCAACTTACCTCATTTAACAGAAACGGTAAGTTTAAAACAACTTTTAATGTAATCATGGACATGAATTTAGTAGATCAGAGATTAGAAATTACCCTGCATGAGAACTGATTTGATGGCCTCTGGGAAACAATGTAAATCTTTCCAGTGATCCAGCAACTGGGACAGATTTCTGGGAGACTTTGGATCAAGCCAGAAAATTCTACATCTGCTCAATGTTATTCACAAGGTGACAAATATTGTGTTGGTATTACAAGGGCTGGATCATTATGCATGAGACAGGAAAGGTCCACTGTTTTGAAGTTAGTGTTTGTCCAGGCACCAGAAAACAGACATGATGGCAATAGAGAAGCAGAACACAGAAGAGCATTTGCACCAAGTGACTGGCATGGTTGTTGGTGCAGAAACCACTGACTGACAAATAAAATAAAATAAAATAAAATAATGGCATAGTATAGCATAAAGCCACGTTACTCAAAGTAATGAAATCCCTCGCTTGTTGTGAGGGTTTCCCATCCGGCGGGAAATCATTTCTCCAACAGGAGGAGCTCTTTGCTTTGGTGAGACGATGTCAAAGGAGTGGCCACAGTTTTCCTCCAAACCCCCTCCTCCTCCTTCCCCTCCCGCCTCCGTTTTATACGAGAGCGGCAGCTTAATTGATTTGATAACAAAATAAACAGCAGCCGAGGCTGCCCGCGGGAGACGGCAGAGGACGGTGATGGATGCCCGCCGCACGACTCTCCCCGGCCGCCGCTCTCCGGGCCCGGCGGGGAGCGAGATGAGCGGTGCCCCTGTGCGCATCCCGGTACCCCTGGCCCGGCAGTCCCAGGGGCTCCGCTCCGCTCGCTCCCGGCCCCGCGAGGTTCGCAGCCCTCCCGGCGGGCCATGGTTACGGTTACACGCAGCTGGAGCAAGGTTTTCCCTGCCGAAGGAGGAGCGGGGGCTGCCGTGCAAAGGGGATGGCAGACGCGGCATCAAATCCTGCCCTGGGGGCTTCTGAGCGGAGCGAAGGGTCAGCGCCTGGGCTTTCTCCCGGCGCCAGAGCGGGTGATGTTTTATTTTGCTTGGATTCCCTCGCTGCGCCGAAACTTCGAGGGGGAAAAAGGCCCGCACATCTGATTAGTCTGGGGTTTGTAGGGTAACTGTTGCCTCCGGGGCGGACCCTGCCGTCGCCTTAAACGTCCCAAACCCACTGCGGGGAGAAGCTGCTTCCTACCCGCGGGTTGCCCCGCTAAGCCATCCCTCTGACTGTAGGGGTTCGTCGCCGGCCTTGCATCTCCCACCTCACCTTCCACCCGTGCAAAACTCGCCCCCCTCCGCAGCCGCCCCAAGCGATAGTGGCTGACTTTGCACAGCAAATTAATCTGCTGTCCGTAAAGGCGCTCCGCTGTAATTCTGGGAACCAGCGGGCCGACAGCCCGCGTAAAGGTTGCCACGGAGGGAAACCGCCATGGGGGCTGAGCTTGCCCGCAGGGCATGTTTGCGACGGGGAAAAGTGGTTCCCGAGCAGCCGCAGCAGCAGAGGGAAAAGCTGCCGAAATAGCTGCGCTAAGCGGCACTCGGCCACAGCCGTGCCCTCCCGAGGGGACTGCCCGCGACCTTCGTCTCCTGCGGGTACCGCGGTCTGCGCTCGTCCTCCCGGGAATATCCCCACATTGACCCTGGGGACCCCGTCCCTGCCGCAGGGGAGTCACTGCGCCTGCCCCTCCACATCCTCCGCTGTCCCTTGGGCAACGGCAGAGCAGCCTGTGGCCATCGATCTCGGGCGAGGGTTGCGGGATCCCCCGCAGATGCCCACGCGTGTGCGGGTGGCCGGGCGCGGACGCAGAGGGCAGGGCACTGGGCAAGGGTTCAGTCTGCCCCCGCCTTCTGGGATTAGCGCAGCCACGAGCAGCACCAGCGCGGAGTTTCCAGCGCCTTGTCCGCAGTTTCAGCTTGTTTTCCTTCCTAATTATTTTTTAAAGACTCGATGACTTCTCTGTGTGGGTTGTGCCTTTTTTTTGTTGGGTAATTTTTTTTCTTTTTGCTCGGTTGGCTGCTGGGTTTTTTTTTTTTTCCCTCTGGTTTTTCTGCTCTGCGCTGCAAAGGGGATTTTGAACTGTAGAACCCAAAACCGGGAACCGTGACTAATTTAGGGGTGTATTTCTTCGGTGCATTCATTTTAAGACAGTAAAACTTAAAAGATGGAGTGGGGGGCTGTGAAAGGGAGAGAGAGGAGGGAACGCGGTGCTGTGGCTCTGGTGAAGTTTAAGATCCCCTGACACACATGCGGTGTGTCGGTGTGCTGGGGCGCAGGGGGTGGACAGGCAGCCGGTAACGAGCAGAATGCCGTATGATTTAGAGCGATGATGAGGTTTATCATTTGAACACTGATGAATACAGGGAACATGAGAGCTGCAATTGACATTCCTAAAAACAATTAAATCGGTGGGGAGTACTGCTGGAAAATCGATACGGCCCAATGTAATACGGTTTGACTATAAACAGATTCCTCCCGTAGTAATAAACCACGAAGTGAGTGTGAAGTACCGCGATTCCCTGGCTGAAAGGAGGTCTTCTCCCTTCAGTGTCTCAAAACACATCCCCCCTTGCCCTCGGCAATGCTCCCCGGCTCCCGCAGTGCGTCCTGGTGAGCCGGGGCGACGGTACCAAATGCCTTGGGGAAATTCTCCAGCGCAGCAAACGTTCATAACCCCGAGGGGAGGTCGGGGAAGATATTTAAATAGCTTCCCGAATAAGTAGCGAGAGCCTTTGGTCTTGGACGAAAATAAACTGGGAGTTAAGCTTTAAATATCCAGGCTTGATTTAAGAGCACGATGCATTCGGCTGAGTGCGCTCTCGGGGTGGCCCCCCGAGAGGAGGCCAAGAAAAGGAAGGGGAAAGGGAACTGTGAGGGAAGGGAGGGAAAAGAGGAAGAATGAGGAATGGAAGGGATAAGAGGCCTCCGGGTCCCGCTCGGGCTGTGCCGCCCCCGCTGCTCGCCGCGGAGCGCGGAGGCGACGTTTCTTGCGTCCTCTCGGTCGGATTTTGGGGGGTCTGGGGGTCCTCGCCAGCGCCACGGCCCCGCACCGCGTGAAGGCTTCCAACAGAGGGCGAGGGAAGCTCGGCTGGGCTCCGAGTCCGCGCGGGGACCGGAATCGACAAGGGGATCCAGGAGCAGCTCGGCTCCCCGGGACCCCCCCACGCCACTGGCAGCTCCCACTGGAGAGATGCTGCGAGGAAGGAAAGGGGAAACCGGCGCCAGGCAAACTCCGGGGGCGTTTGCGGAGTTGGCTTTCATTTCGGCTTTGGCTGGCGAGCGGAGCGCTCGGGGCCGCCGAGTCCCGCTGTGCCCGCGGCTTGGCACGGGCAGGCAGCTCCGGCTGCCAGCGCCGCGCCGCCCTCCGCGGGCTGCGATCGTGCGGTTTGCAAAGCAGCGGCTGCAGTCCGGGGCCCCCGCCCGCGGGCGGGAGCCGGGCGGTGGCCAAGCCCCGCAGGGAACGCCTGGCAGGGCTCGGGGGCCGCCGCCGCGAGCCGGCCGGGGGCGGAAAGCGCCCGCTTCCCGCGGGACCGCCGCTCTCCGCCGGCTGCGAGGGAAACAGGATCCCGCTGCCGTGCGCTGCACGGGAGCCTGTTCCTGGCAGCCGCCGGCTTCCCGGTGCCTCCAAGGAAGAGGATACAAGTTGAATATTGTTTGTGCGGCCGGGACAAAATATCCAGGGCTGACGGGGATGGGGGGAGGGGGAGAGGGATTGCGTTCGTCCGCCCATAATGAATAATCCGGGCCGGCCTCCCGACTGTGGCGGCCAAATCGCTCTTGGATCTGCCAAGAGATCAGCCGCTACCTCTGCCCGCGCCTCGGGCACCGTTGGCCTTTCCCCGGCTGGCTCTGGCAGCACGCACATCGCAGCCGCCGAGCGCACGGCTTTGCTCCGCCGGGGCCATCCGCCCGGCGGCCGGGCCGCAGCCTCAGCATCAGCCTGGGACGGAGAATGGGGGACGGGCGTATAAAGCGTGGCAGCGAAGTTTGGAGAGGAATGGGGGAGGTTCCCCGGTCTGGGGATGCCGGGCAGCA
>VXBI01000151.1:366692-387166 GCA_013397375.1 Toxostoma redivivum | reverse complement strand
TCGGCGGCGCGGGCGGGCGGGCCGCGGGCAGGGCGGGAGGTGGGTGGGTGTTCCCGGCACGGCTCGGCTCGGCTCGGCACGCCGGGGCCCCGCTCGGCAGCACGCCGGGAGGCAGGTTAGTGCTTGCAGGCGCTTTTCACAACTGGTTTNGTTTCCTTCAGGGCGCTCAGCCTGCCGTCGGGGTTGCATAACGGGACCGGCTGCACCCACCCCCGCGGAAGCTGGGTATAAATAGGTGCGGTGCCCCCCACGCCCCCTCCACTGCCCCCCCGCCGTCCCTGCAGCGGGGAGCGCTTGTGGGCTGCCGGCGTTTGGCCGAGCCTCTGTGAGCTCGGTATCCCCGACAGGCAGCTGCTTGTGGGGAGAGAGAGTAGGGGGAGGGACAGGGTGTGCGAAGAGTTAAAAGTCTGCTGCTTGTTGCAATGAAATTATGGCTGGCAGTGGCGCCGCTCCTCGTTCAGCAGACCTCCACTTTTAAACAGTTCACGAGAAGTTCATCAGGGCGGCGATGATTACAGCCGCGCACACGCGCGCACCCGGGGCGCGCAGCGACGAGGGGTGGCTTTGGGGAAGGGGCTGGCAGCCGTCGGGGGCGCGGGCTCTGACCTGCCTGGCGGCCCCAGGACGTCCCACCGCGTCCCTGAGACCGGGCGAGTTTCGGCCTTGCTCGGGTGCTGGTGGTGGTGGCTGTGGGATATGAGGCCTCCAGATTACCCGCTTTTGGCCGAGGAAGCTCTCACTCCCCCCCATGCAACTTCAGCATTTCACTATCTGCACGTGTCAGGGGATTGATGGGCTCTAGTTCAGGCACCTCGCCTTATCTTAATGATACATTTCCAGCGAGGAAGCCGGGCGGGCGCAGGCAGCCCCTCTGAGGAGCCGTGGCCCCAAAGGGGGAGCGGGGTGCAGGCAGCAGGACTGTGTGCTGTCGAGGCCCTTCTCCGAGCCCGTGTGTGTCCCTTACAGATGAGGCAGCGCGCTAAGGGTGGCTACTAACCTTATGTAAAACCCTAAATCACTCTCTCCATGCTGCTGCTGCCTCTATTGAAAACATTACGAGCAGCGCATCTGGAAACCAGTAAATCTGTCCAGAAAACGTCTTTCCAGTGAAATAACTCCTTTTGAATGATAGCGCGGTAACTAACCTCCGTGGATTTTTGTTTCCTTGCGGCGATTTGTGCGGACTTCATTAGGAAAAGCTAACCGTTGTGGAGAAAGGAGGGTCAACGTGCTGTTTCATTAATATACATTTGTTCCAGACGTGGAGTTTTGCACAAAAGGCCTCTCTGAGGGGAGAAAAAAGTGTTGGGGAACAAGGCTTTCCTGCCGTTTCAGTTCTTAAACCTCTCTGAACGTGTGTGAAGTATTGTGTTAAAGGCCCAATCTGGGCTTCTTCCCTATTAAATGCCAAAGTGATCATTTGCATATTTTGTAGCCTGACAAAGGAAATGAGTTTGCTGGGGAAGCATGGATGCTTTGGGAGACGTTAGGCATTAAACTCCCAGTGGTCAATCGCCCGTTACTGGCTTGTGTGTGTGTAAAAGGAGTATCATGCCTCCTGCTTAAAGGCTTCTATTTTTGTGAGAGAGGAAGAGCTGAGGGATATCCTGTGCATTAAAGGCTCCCCCTACTTATTAACCCAGCATTTAGCAGCAGGATGCAGGCTGAAGCTCAGTCAAAAGAAACGACTCAACCTCCGAAGAGCAATTAAAATCTTGCACTGGAATAAATCATGCGCCGCGATAATCCTGTTAATAAAACGCAGCTTGTCCTGACACTTCGCTCATGCAGCAAACTAGAATTTAATGCGAGCGGAGGTGGCATTAGGCAAGGTAGAGGGGAGGAAAAGCCTTTCCCTCTCTGCCGCTGGACGCGAAAATGTGGTTACCTTTCACCTGCCTCTCTGGCTGCACACGGCGCCGATCCTCTTGGACTGCTAATACTTCTCCAGTGAGCCTGCTAATGATTTCTTTCCCTGGAGTGAGCAGGCATCATTGAATTACTGAAAGCACTCGCAGCAGCAGCAGCAACAGCAGCAGCAGCAGCAGCTCCAATGCAGAAGCCACCAGGGCTCCTCGCTTAATCAAATCAAGGGGTGGGGAGCTTGCCAACCCACTTACTATTTTTAACCCCTTTCTCCAAGTTAGTCATGTGCAGACACTAAAAGGGAGGTTTTTATTTAGATGCCTTCTGTAGCAGTGTCTCTTCAGTTTTAAGTCCTCGTGTAAAAGCCTTATCAGCAATCAGCGTAGCTAATACACGCGGTATGTGGTTGTTCTTGCCATGCTCTCCTACTCCTGTGTGTTCCTAATGCAGGGCTTTTGTGAGCGCCTGTGGCTTGTTTGAATGTTCCCCCAGGCTCATGGGGTCTCCCTTCTCAGTTCAGTCTATTTGAGGTGAAGATTTGGGGACTAGTGTACTTGGCTGGCTGAGTCATTTCTTGTGGAAATGAAATGCTGTGAAGAAACTTTTATTTGTCGATATCTGGAATGATTCTTAATTTTCTGGATATGTGCTGGGGAAAAGATCCATCTCCTCTGACCTATAAATGCCCTCAATTTGCTCCTTTATTGCCGGGTATCTCCCTTAGCGGTTAACGTAGGCAGCTCACTCCCCACACCAATCCTGCATTCATTATTAATTACCCGGAGGGAGGCTGGCTGCTCCGCTGTGATGTTTGCACTTCCTCCTAGACAAATCGGCTCAACTTTTTTTTTTCTTTTTTTTTTCTTCTTCTTTTCTTTTTTAAATAGAATATAAAACCGTGAAGAAAAGTGTTGATTTTTAAGAAGACGTCATGCTTTCTGCAACTCCCCTGTATGGCAACGTTCATAGCTGGATGAGCAATGAAAGGGTCCGCATGTGTGGAATTAATGAAGACAGGTAAATATTTAAGCTTCTGGCAAGTTAAACCACACTGTAATTCTGCAGAGCGAGGTCTCGGAGTTAGCTCGCTTCCCTAATACTGGAGCAGAAAGCTGCCACCTTGCATTGAGATCAGCCCAGCTTGGAGGGAGGGCAAAGGGAAAGAGTCAAGACGTGCCTGAGAGCAGTAGAGCAGATGCTGATTTACTATGGAACAGGCAGCCTGGGTCAGTGAAGTGGGGATGCCCCCAAAGCAGCCTTTGAATGTGCTTTTACAATTAATTTATTTTTTTGCATTTATGAAGGGGAATGAAACCAAATAGTGCACGTTTTCTTGTGTTGACTCTCTGCAGCAGAGGGGCTCGTGCCTGCAAGTTGGTGTTCTGTGCCTTTGGACCAACAGCTTGTTATGTGAAATAGGATCTGTCTGTCTCCCACAAGTGAATTACTCTTCCTCCCTACCTTTTTTCCTGCTGAATATAATTCAGTTGATGATCAAAATTACAGTGTTGGATGGGGTGACATAGGCACTGGCAGGTGTCCCCTTCCCTTAAATCCCAGCTTTTTAGAAAGCAAAATTATGCTGGACAGAAGCTGCAGATGCACCTTCAGTTCTCTGTGCCAGTTTTGTGTGATTTTAGTGCTTTTCTCTCTTCTCATTCTCTGTTCTCACTGTTGTGTGAGAAGCCTCCAAAAAGCTGGTGGAAGTTTTTGTTCTTTGCAGGGAATACTATCTGCAAACATAAGCTGAAGGAAAACAGCCAAGCATTTCACTTTGCTTTCTCACCTTCCCTCCCCACTTTCCTCCCAGTTGTTCAGGGATAATGACTGTATGTGCTACTTGTAGGGAAGGTGAATCTTTTAAAAACAAATGGATTAAAATCACATTTCTGCTTTATGGTGATGATGTCCCTTTAAGCACTTTGGTTGAAAGAAGTTCTTTTGGGTAATGCTGAAACTTTCCTTCTGCTGCATGTCAGTGATTTTTATCCCTGGGATTTGGAATTTGGCACTAAGGTATATTCTTTACTGGTGATTTCTGTGATAACAAGTCCCAGAGCTGCAACACTGGTATGGCACAGATGTGCAGCTCCCTCTTTAGCATGGAAGAGCTGATGTTCCTATGATATTAGTGTGTGTGTTTTAATTTCATCCTCAGCAGTGTTTATGGATGGTATATGAACAGAGTATGTTTAAAATGGGATAGTCTCCCCATGGAAAAAGGAAAGGGCAAGGAGCAAAAGAGAAGACCTTGACAAAAACTGCTTGCATTTGAAGAGGCTGCTCTGAGAATGCACTTGGTTTGTTCTCGTTGTCAAAACCCTTTATGCTTATTTTCAAAAGGTCCTTGCTTTTCATTCGGCATGGATGGGTACAGGGAAGGATAAATATGTTATCTCATGGGACTTCTCCTGGGATATCAAAATATGGAGGTGATATGGTACTGTACTGATCCAAGATGCACAGGATGTTTTCAAATAGTAAGCTTCTGTTTTTCAATAGGAAAATTCCCGTTAATGATGGTGATGCACCGAAAAGCAGACTGGAGTTGAGGGAGGAAAATCACCTGAATCACAGTGTGGTAAGAAGTTATAAGCTTCATGCTGTAGATGAACCCATGCCTGTCCTCCCCACTGCGACTCCTGTCCCTGGCTGCTATTATGCAATCCATTTGGAGAAATTATTAAAACACCTTCCTGTTGCAGCCCTAGTGGACTTGGGTGCATTCAGGCTGTTTCTGTGAAATAGTGAAGTTGGGGCTTTGTTTATTTGTCTCATTAATCTCTTGATGCTTTGTAATATGTGTTGTTGTATGACATCAGATTCTTAATTTTGCTGTTATGAATAATGCCATGTGGAATACCAGCACGTGTAACAAAAATAGTTCGTGTAAGCATTAAGAACATCAACGTTCCAGCAAAGTTGGTGGGGTTTTCCTTTCTTTGAGTCTACATGGGGAGCAGCAGGTGGGAAGGAAATTCAATGGCAGACCTACCTTCATGCTGCATCCTCTGATGCCTTGTCCCGTGAATCATGTGGGTGGTGGTGAGCTCCAGAGCAGAGGTGCAGTAGAGGGAGAGGTCCTGGAGAAGGATGAGGATGAGGAGGAGAGGCACTCCATCTTTCTCTGTCTGGTCTCCACACTACAGCCCACATCCTCTTGCTCTGGCAGGACTGGGGCTGAAGAGCCAGTGGTTGCACAGGAGCAGTGCCTCTGAGCCACTCCTGGCTGCTTGAGTTCTCATCTTTGTTCCTGGCTGTTTGAATTTTGGACAGATTGGTGTTGATGTTTGTGGTGTTATACATATTGCTCCGTAGGTTCCTGTTCTCCCATTTTCCAGTGTAATCAGCCTCTGTACGTTTTCACAACAAACAGCATGTTTGCATTGTTACCGTTTCTCATCCAAAATGCTGATCTATCTGTAGCTTGAATGGTAGTCATGTTAGTGAGATGTGAAAGTAACATTCTTCTTGTTCTGTAAAGGTGGATGCGACTACAGCACATCGCATCGACACTCTTGCAGCTCTGAGTATGGACAGGTCTGGGCTCATGCGAGAAGGACTCAGAGTCCCTGGTAGCATTGTCTATTCCAGCTTGTGCGGACTTGGCTCAGAAAAATCGCGGGATGCTACGGGTTCGATAGCCAGCCTGGGATTTACTCCTGAAAGAAATCCAGAGATACAGTTTAAGTCTAATCCCCCCGAAGCGGTGGAAAGCGCAGCTGTCTCTGGAAAAGCCCCGAACGGCTTCAGCGCTATATACAAAACACCTCCTGGAATACAAAAAAACTCTGTCCCGACAGGGGAGACACTGGGTTTGGACCGAGCTGCAGGTGACAGGCAGAGTCCCCTTGGTGTCAATGGTGCTAGTTACCTAAGGCTCCCCTGGGTAAGCCCCTACATGGAGGGTGCAACGCCCACCATATACCCTTTCCTTGACTCACCAAATAAGTATTCGTTGAACATGTACAAGGCATTGCTACCTCAGCAGTCCACCTACAGCTTACCGCAGCACCTAGCTTACTCGCCCGTATGTACGAATGGTGAACGTTTTTTATACCTGCCTCCCTCCCACTACGTTGCCCCTCACATCCCTTCGTCGCTGGCATCGCCCATGAGGCTCTCAACTGCTTCAGCTTCACCAGCAATCCCACCTTTGGTGCACTGTCCGGATAAGAGCTTGTCATGGAAGATGGGTGTGAGCCCAGGCAATCCTGTCGACACGCACGCCTACCCCCACATCCAGAGCAGCAAGCAGCCCCGGGTCCCCACCGCCAAGCCAGCCCCTGCCAACTTGCCAGCAGATCCCGCACTCCTGCTGCCTCACTCGCCCCGGCCATCCCCCCGCCTCCCCCTGCCTGCCCAGGTCGGGGATGCCTACACTGATTTCCACAAACATTTCCCCAGGATCACCACCTCTCCCTCCTCTGCTGTTACGCTCCCAAAGCCCTATGTGAACATCGGCAGTGAATTTCCACCTGCTCGCCTCTCCAATGGGAAGCTTCCCAAAGGCAGTGATGCTGGGGAGGCGCCTCTGCCATCTGCTCCCCACGCACGGAAAGCTGGCCAAGACCGGAAAGACAGCAGGTCACCCCCACTCCTGGAAAAGCAGACCCCGACCAAAGACGTCACTGACAAACCGCTGGACTTGTCGGCGAAAGTGGTTGATGCAGAAACTGCTAGCAAGTCAGACCACACTAAGAAGATTATGCCAACCGTACTGGTGCATGGAAGGGCAGGAGGGGGCACGCACTTGCCAGGCAGTGACATAGTTCAGAAAGAAACCATTTCTCCAGGGAACAGCTGCCCCATCTACAGGCCTGAAATTATCAGCACGGCGCCATCCTCCTGGATTGTTCCTGGTCCCAGCCCCAGTGAGGAGGCTGGGAAGAATGTCCAACTGAAAAACAAGGCACTGGACTGGGTTATGCCACAGCCGCGGAGTTCCTCCTGCCCCAGGATGGGTGGCACGGAGGCAGTGGTTGGCAGTGTTTCGGGGACAGTGTCAGCAGGGGGGCGGCCAGCGTCGGCATCACCGGCTCCCAATGCCAACGTGGATTGCGCCAAGACGGCGCGGAGCTCTGCAGAGAGCACCGCCTCAGTCATACAGCACGTCGGGCAGCCCGTCGCCACCCCTGTGAAACACAGCAGTAAGGTGGCCAAATCCTGTGGTCAGGAAGCCAACTTCAAGGCAACCGAGACTGCTCTGGCCTCCAGCCCCATCTTCCTGACGCCCAACGAGGCGTTTCGCTCCCCGCCTCTGCCCTACCCCAGGAGCTACCTCCCATATCCAGTTCCGGAGGGCATCGCCATCAGCCCTCTCACCCTCCATGGGAAAGGACATGTCTATCCTCATCCTGTCTTGCTGCCCAACGGCAGCCTCTACCCCACCCACCTGGCTCCCAAACCTGGCCTCCCTTACAGCCTGCCAGCCGGGAGGGGGGAGTTCATGACCTATCAGGATGCGCTGGGAGTGGGGATGGTGCACCCCATGCTGTTGCAGCATTCGGCTTTGGAGATCAATAAGGAGGAGAAGACAGAACGGAGGTCGCGGTCTCACGAGAGGGTCCGCTACGAGGACCCGGCTCTGCGGGGCCGACTGCCAGAGCTTCTGGAGAGTGGTGGGAAGATGCATTTTGAAATGCCCGGTGACAAGAGCGTGAAATTGCACCAGAGCTCTGGCCACAGTAAAAACTCTGCAAAAAGCGACAAACACCTCTTCCCGGATCTTCTGCGAGACGAGCAAGAGGCTAAGAGTGAAGCAAATGTAACGAAAGCCAGCTTTGCTACAGAAAGCAGTAATCAGACTAATGACCCTACAAAGCACAAGGTAGAGCAGGCGTCTCAGCATAGAGATTTTATTGTAATGAGAGAGGAGTTTGGACGAAATAATGATGTTCATGAAACCTATAATTTCAAGCAAGCCCAGGGTTCATCAGTGTTCGGCTTAAGGAAAGAAGATTTATCTGTGAGCCAGCCTAAAGAGAGAGTGGTGGTCCAGCCTTCTCCTGTTTTCTTGGAAAGCGCGCACGAGAGCGATGCTCCAGCTCTGGCTTTTGGCAAGGTGCAGGAGGACGCAAAGCCATTCTGCATGGGGACCGCGCCGCCAAGCATCGATGCCAACCAGACCTATACCAAAGATGGAGCTGACGATGCGGAGTCTGCTGATGGCAAAATACTGAAACCCAAGCCGTCTAAATTGGCCAAGAGGATTGCAAACTCTGCCGGTTATGTAGGTGACCGATTCAAGTGTGTGACGACTGAACTCTACGCCGACTCCAGCCAGCTCAGCCGGGAGCAGCGGGCATTGCAGGTGAGTCCGCGCGGTCCAACGACCGCCGCGCTTTTTGTCGTTATTTCTCTGTTGCAAGTCACAGTTGAGTTTTTAAAGTTGAGAGAAGCGACACAGGTGGGGAGACCAGAAAATTTCTTTGTTGGGGCATACTCGCCATAAAGGTTTTAAATGGCAAAGTAAGTTTGTTAATGAGAGTGAGGCGATGTAAAGAATAGTATGTGTAGCTTATAGGTATGTATGGGCTAGCAAGCTTTAAAGGGCTTTTACTAAGATCTGATACAAATGTTAATGCACGTTAATGCAATGTTTGTGCAGTTTCAAGGGGAGTCAGACAGGCATGCATGTTACCTTGGTGCTGGCTGTAATTTCTGAGCTGGCCTGCAGTGCCAGCTAGCATAGTGTACCCAGAAGTTGTGATTAGTATGCCAAATGTGCCGTGGATGGTGAGGAGTTGCAGCCATGCATTAGCGGGTCTCAGGCAATGTTGGTGCCAAGTAAGTGCCTAGGGAGAAGAGTAGGAATGGTATTGAGGTTGATGCTGAGGGATGATAGACAGATATTGTGTAGGAATATTCTTAGGGTGTTTTAATGAAGGGATGAGTTAAGCCAAATTGTTTTGCATTGTTAAGAAAAGAATTGGTTTATGCTTATAAAAATGGATGAAATTATCTAAATGATCCATTGAGTGCCCATTTTAATTACATAGATGGAAGGATTACAAGAGGACAGTATTTTATGTCTACCTGCTGCTTACTGTGAGGTCAGTTCTTCAAATTTTTATTACTAGACTCTTACATAAACCTTTGAGTTAAATTTCATTTCCAAATACACAAAGGGAAGTTTGTGGGCCATGGTCGTCTTTTATTCATTGTATGGTTTTGTGTTGTTGTTTTTATTTTAATTTTTTTATTTTGTTTCTTTTTGTTTTTATCTCTTTTTACCTCCAAAACGGAATGTTTTTGTTTTATATATAATATACATTTATATATAATCTTTTATATATATATATACTTATATATGAAAGAATTGTGTGGCTTATTTGCTTATAAGATGCTAGAACACTGTTTTACAAGTCAGGTGTGTTAAAATCCTACCCTTAGCTGTCTATCTGAAACCCTGGTTTTGAGTCAATTTTTCTTTGGAAATGCTTTCATATAAGGTAAGGTAAATGAAGTAGCTTTTATTGCAAGACTTTTTTTTTCATATCAATTCTCTTTCTAGCGTGCAATGATGCGCTTCTCAGAGTTGGAGATGAAAGAGAGAGAAGGCCAAACAGCTACCAAAGACTCAGAGGTCTGCAGATTCAGCCAGGCAGACTGGGAAAACTTGAAAGGAAACAGTGAAAAGAAGCCAAAGTCTGTTGCTCTGGAAGATGCCATTGCTGACCAAAATGACAATGACAGATGTAAGCGAATTTAGATGGCTTTCTGAAGCGTGTATGTGTCTCTTTGCCATGGCAGCTTGCAGCAAAGCAAGCAAATCTTCGTGTTCTCGCCGTGTTGCTGGTGAAAGTCACTGACCTCATCCTCTGCAGGTTCTGAGTTGCCATGGCTGATACCCTCTGTGCTTGTTTTGGGGTTTGCAGGTTTCTTTGCCATTGCACCTGCTTTTCAGGAGATAGTTAACTCTGTCACTGAGCTAGTGCCTTCAGAGATCCTCCCTTTAACTGATGGGGTACTACATCAGCCAATGAAAGCAAAGGTCCAAGGTTATATTTTAAATGCAGACAAGAGGTGGGGGAAGAGGGGAATGCAAGAAGGAGTTCAGCTTCCTAAAATTGCAGTAGCACTGAAATATGCCAATATTGCAGTCTTCTAGGCAAGGATGGAGGACAGAATTGTGAAGTGGGGAAGGATGTGATCTGCCATGCTGGCTGATCCATAAAAGCTGGCAGTAACAACTCCAAATGATAAGAAGCTACTTTGCCTGGGTGACTTCTGCTGCAGTGGCTGGGAGGTGTGTGAGGCACAGGATCTTGCAGGCAGTCTGTGAAATTCCTGTGGTGCTGTCTGTTCCCTCTAGGCTGTTACAGGGTGTCAGAGGACTATGGAGAATGGAGCATCCTAAAGTAAGATAAACTTAAAAATAAAGAAATGGTATTAGGAGATTTTTTGCTATATGCAAGAAAGATTTGCACTCTTGGTAAGCATATGGCTTCTTTCAGTTTCCACCTTTTTTTTTTTTTTTTGTTTTACCTAGGTATTTAAGGAATGGATCAGTTCCTTCTGTTGAACAACTCAGAAAAAAACGATCTGTGCTGAAAGCATTGCAAAACAAGAGGAGTTGTACTGCAGACTGCACTGTGTCTGTGTGTGTGTGTGGCTATGTAACTCATTGGTTAAGTGTGCTCTTTGGTAGGTGGAGATTCATGAGTAGGGCTAGTAGAAAATTCCATTCAGGCAATTTAATAACTTTGAATTATTGTTCTGGTCTTTGGTTAATGCTTTTGGCAGAGAGCATGCTGGTCAATTGTACTTGCTCGGTTACTCACCTAAATTCAAGTTACTGTGGCATTGCTGTCATTGAAATGACAGCCTCAACAAAAATTGGCATGGCAAAATAGCAAGGGAAAGTTTTAAGTGTGAAAGTGGAGAGGGTAGCAGGGTGGGGAGAGGCAGGCTGAGCCTCTGGAAGCTGGGCAGACCTTTTCCTTCTCCAGGCTGTATTGAGGTAGCTGTGGGGAGGAAGGCACAGCTGCCTTTGCAGTTCCTGTGCTAAAGCTGAGAGCTGGGCAGGCTGCTGCCCTGGCTGTCCCCATCGCAGCCTTCCTTGCTTCTCAGATGACTTGGGATGCCCTGATGATGTCCTCTGTTAAATTCCACCCTGGGTGTGCAGGAAAGCTAGAAGAGCAGTGGCAGCAGCAGTCCTGCTGCCTTGTTCTGGCTGCAAAGAGGGCTGGGCTGTGGAGTTGAGAGGGGGGCACGGGGGATTAACAGAAGGAGGGAAGGCAGGATTGCTCCGGGACATGGGGCTGCTTGTGGAGGACCAGTGGGCGGGGGGACTGTGGAGAGGATGAGTGTTAGAGCATAATTGTATGCTGAAACCCCTCCCCCCATCCTTGAAAAAGGCTGATGATATGGTTCACCATTTAGTGAGATCTCTGGCACTTGAATCTGCTGGCTAAAATTTATTTGAGACTGTTAAATAACTGTTGGAAGCAGAGAAAGTGTGCTCAGTCTTATGTTAGTTCATTCCTCTCCTCTGCTAATTAGCTCTGACTTAACAGGCTATTTCAGACTTTGGCCAAATGTCTAAACTTCTAAAAGCGTGGATCTGTTCTGCTGAGGGAGCTCCTTTTTTTGTACGCCTGCCTGGGCAGCAGCAAATACTTACCAGTACAGATTCAGGTCTCAGTAAAAGTTTTTTATCGTGGTGGTTCACCTCCTGCCCCTCGGGATAGCAGCTGATAAATCAGGAAGCCGAGTTTCACACCTCTTGAATGCCTCTACTGTGGTGGCTTGGGCTCTCTGTTGGGGCTTGAGCCACCAGCAGCCTTAATGCCTCTCTCACTGAGTGACTGGCAAAGGGGTGATGAGCTCTGCCTTCTCTTCCCCTTCGGTGACAGCCAGGGCTGCTTATCTTTTACCTTCCCTTTGCCTTCAGTTTCTGACCACACTGTTGTCGTTTGGCTTTAAAGCTCCTGAATGGGAGTTAGCTGATGGTTTGCAGCCTCTTCTGTTTCCTTTCTGCCTTCTGCAAGCGATCTTGCTGCTTGCAGAGCTGTTTCCTCTGTTTCGTGTTTGTCTGGCGCTAGCTTGGAAGAGAAACAGCCGCGCCTTTACCTGTGTGAGGAGGGAATTGAGGAGTGAAACCAGCGAGCTGTTCTGCCCCCACTGCCAGCACTTCACCTGCCTGATGTCGGTGGGGAAGAAGGAAACTGCATCCAAAACTGTGATTGTGGCATGGAGCCAGCTCCCAGCCGTGCTTGGCATGGAGCACCAGAGCCCATCGGGGTCCTGGCAGCTGCCTGCCCCCTTGGCTCCTCTAAACCTACCAGTGCAACAAAAGGCTAAATAACACAGGCAGGTGATGCTTACAGAGGCATTTGATGGGATGGAAATACTGCTTTTTTTTTTTAGCTTGTCCCAAGACTTGCTGTTTTTCCTAGCTGTGTTGCACATGTATAGACTTTTTTGGAAGCACAATATCCGGTTCCTTAAACTTTTCCTCTGACTTGGCAGCGTGGCTTTGCTGTACTGGGAGTCTCCTTAAGTTTGAGCATTGAGCCTTCTGGGAAAGGGTAAAAGAGATGGGCTTTTGTTTCGATCTGCTTTTTGTTTTGCTTTTTTTTTTTTTTTTTCTTTTTTGAAGGCCCAATTTAGGGCAGGTAGCCATGTTAGTTAATTAATGAGCAATTAAAGCCAAGCAGTAAAGTAGAAGTGCTTTAGTTCTCTCCCATCTCATCCAGGTTTTGCTGGGCATCTGAGACCGGGCATCTGAGAGCAGCCGCAAAGCTGCTTTGTTGCCAAGGTGACTTGTAAATGTTGCTGAGGCAATGCTGCTCCAGTGCATTTTCATAGCACAAACATGATAAATTATGGGATGCATATGTCATGAGTCATAGGATTGTTCAGAGATCAAGTGATTTAAGCTATTGGCACAGACACATGCATCGATATGGGCACGGGATGATCGCATGTTGGTTCGTAACAAAGCTCTTCCAGAGGTTTTGAAAATCATATCCAAGTGTGAAAGATTGAATTAATTCTACAGATTGTGAATTTCTTGACTGGGGAGAACGACTTTACCTGTTTATTTAATCTTTAAGAATGGAAGATGCTTAAACTGCCTGTTTAACCCTTAGCTGGGAAAAATTACCCCAATGTATTAGAAGCCTAATCTTAAGGCATGAGATAATGAGGAAGAAGTTAAAGCAGTTGGTATGTGTGAAGGTAAATGGTGCAATGTGCCAAAACACATCGCACAACTGATCTTAGCATTGTACTGAGGTGCCAGTGTCCCTTTGCATGGTGATGCTTTTCTTTTTGGTTGCTGGTCTTTGTGTGTACACTGGAATAAATGAAAGATGGAGGCAGTAAACATGTCCTTTGCCCTGGTCAGTTATTACCCTCTTGCCACAGGACGTAGTGGGGAAAAAAAAAAGAAGGGAAAAAAATAAAAAGTCTGTGCACTGAGAGTGGTGGTTACTTGTTTGTGCAGTGTGGTAGGCTTGGGCAGATTGAAACAAATGCAGAAGGCTCCCAAGCAGAAGTACTTGGAGGGAAAAGTGAAATCAGTTGGGTTCCCTCTGCCCCATGGGATACTCAGAATTGAATTCTGAGGATGTCTTAGGGAATTTCTTACTGTTGTGATCTCTGTGCTGAATACTGGGTTTTAGCATTTGGATAGTCATTACTGTTCTTGGATGAATAAAGGGTGCCTTGAATATAAGTGAGCGCAATGAGAGGTTGGTCCAGGAAAGAGGAAAGGCTGTTTTTAGCTGCCATGTTATTTGAACAAAAGAATCTGTGGCTTAAACACGAAGATATGTTTCCTTGTTTGCCCTGGATGGGAGGGTCTGGTCTCGTTGACAGCAGTTGACAGCAACAGGAAGATGGAAAAACGAAAGAAAGTTTTTTTGGGTAGCGTGTTTGTGCCTGTCTGTAACTGTTTCTTGTGAGATTGTAAACCATGCACAAAGAAAATATTGCTTCAGACAGAAACCTGTGAAGAATTATCTTCTTAATTCTTCCTTGTTTCTAGATTGGTAGGACAGTGACAAATGGTTTGAATTGTTGGTGCTGGTTGTCACAGCTGGCGTGAGACTGGCAAATACTGGAGGCTTGAGGAAGGAACACATTTAAGAGTTTAATCTCCTTACTCATAGAGGTGTGTTGCTATGAGAACTCAGCATTTATCCTGTGTTTCTGGCTACCTCACCACTGTTTGAATAATGATGATACGAGAACTCCCAAGTATTTTGTTGTTGTTTTCTTCTTCAGGCAGAGAAAAGGATGTTGTAGATACATGGCACGGGAGGAGGGTGGTGGGAACAAAAGCAGATAAATTCTCCTCATCCTTTTTGGACATGCACGTTATGCTTATGTTGCTGTGCTTCTTGTTGACATTTATATCTTAATTTGGGGAGACATTGCGTCTGATCCCGGTCGCTTGCAAAACAGTTTGAGGACACAGCGGAATCCAGTGGTAAAATATTAATAGAGCCTGCGCTCCGTGAGGCAGCCACAGCTGTGCCAGGGGGAAGAACCTCTGGGCTTGCGATGTGTCTGTGCAGGCTGCGAGGAGAGCCTGCCAGCCCGTGGGCTGTTCCGTGTCCCCAGCAGTGAGTGACCTTTGTTCCTTGGCACGGAGAGCCGGCTGCAGGAGAGGCGGCAGCGCAGGCAAGGACGCGTCCTGTCCCGTCCCGTGCGGCTCCGGACTGCGCTCCCGCTGGATGGATGCAGGGTCATTACACAACCGGGATTAGTGTGGGAGATGCCGCTTCCCTGATGGTGTTAACCGGATTGCAGAGCCGCGTGTGCAGCGGGCGGTCCTTGGGAGGGATTCCTGGCTCAGCAGCTGCGGAGATGTAGCTCTGGTCCCCAGAGGGTCCCTCTCGGATGTGACCGGGCAAGGTGTCACGGAGCTGCTGGCAGCGAGGGCTTTTTGGATGAAGCGCAGTAGGTGTGTGCTGTTCTTCCCAGTGTGTGCAGCCCCGCAGGAATGCTGACAGTGACAAGCTGTTAGCGAGGTCTCTCCCTTCTGTGTTTTTCAGCACGGTCTGAGCGAGTGGCGCTCGGTATTCCTGTGCCAAGTCCTCTTGCAGATAGAGAAGGAATTAATCTGCGGCAGGTTGCTTTTGGTGGTGGCAGGCTGGAATTAGCTTGCTGTTTCCTGCAAGCCGTAAAGATTAAGACCATCATCCCCCCTCCCTACAGCCTGCTACTTCCTTTGACCCTGCAAGAGCTTCTCTGGGAATTGGTCAGGATGTGCCTGCCTTTTCTCAGGCCAGACAGTGTTAGGAGCAGGAAAGCTATCCCAGTATAGTGACTCTCAGCATGAGCCATGGCGTGTTGCTGTTGGTGCTGCTGGAGATGAGAAGGCTCTAAGACAGCAGGAGTGTGGCTGAGAGTGCCCTTACCTGATCTCATCAGGGAAACTGACCACAAGAGTATAATGTTTCCTTATGAAAGGAGGAAAATAGCAGATTGCATTAAAAATGTAAAGTGAAATCTGATAGACGCATTTATTTCTATTGTGATACTTAAAACGTGGCTGGGCCAGCTGCTTTTATGCTGTGTCAAACAGGGCTGCTGGTGCTTTTGGTGTGGTTATAGGGTACAGCTGTGGGGTGGTGTCCTCATGCCAGATGTGCAAGCAGAGGATGTTGCCAGATCCATTCTGACTGGGGGGACTCTGTGATTTAGAGGCATGGTCATAGTAAGCTGAGATACCTGTTCTCTGGAACATCTCAGCATTGTTGGCTGGAAGAAGTGTGACAAAGTGCATTTTAAAGTCTTGGAAGGAGCATGTGTTGGCCAGACGGCCTTGTGGAGAGGAGCATCGCCAAACAGTGGAACAGCCCGAGCGTCCCACTCGCCTGCAGAAAATCAGCTTTTGTTTTGATTTTTCTTGGCCGATATCTTGTGCTATTTTACAAGCAGCCCTGCAGGCAGCTTCCCAAGCAGTGTGAAAATTATGCTGGGGTGTCTCTGTGCCCACAAACATTTCCAGAGCCCTTGGTGTACTTGGAGCCATTTCCATATTGTGGTGAAGAGAAAACTCATCAGGGAATTTCCCCTCACCACCCCCCCAGCCTTCCATTACTGAGGATGGTCATGAAACCAGGAAGATGCTGTCAAGATAAGGGGGGATAGAGTTGGGCTGCCTCCAGACACTGCCAATGGTGGGTCTTGGAGGGCACAGGAGGGGAGAAGGGGCTGCAGGGGAGCAGTGTCAGCCCTGATAAGGGGGAAGAGCACAAGGTGAATGCCAGGCTGGACAGGATGGACAGGACAAGAGACTGAGTAAAAGGGAGAGAGGATCTGCAGGAGGGAAGGGCAACAGAGCTGTCTGGAGTCCAGGTAGGAAACCAGCAAATGTGTTTGCAGGAAGGGAAGTGGGAGAAGGAGGAAGAGGAAAAAGGGACAATGAGCCGTGGGGAAGAAGGATGGGACAACAGTGGCAGAAGTGTGGGGTATTGGTTGACCAGGAGGGCTAAAACACGTGGGAATCCCAGCTTGTTTCTGGGAATTGTAAACAGAAGCTGATTATCAGTGTTGAAGTCTGTACTGCATCTCTGCCTAACCTTGCCTTTGCTAGTTTGGTTAAACCCAAGAAAATAACGTTATTCAAGATGGTGATTAAGTGTAATTTTAAATCAGGCATCCATTTAAAACTGCATAGACTGTCTCTGAATTTGAGCAAACAGTATTGGAGGGAAGCTGAAGTTAGTGAGGGTGAGGCAGCATGGGTGTTTTTGTGGCTAATTTGTCAGACTAGTTTCTAGTAAGCTTTTCAGAGCTCACCCTCTTGCCATTGCTGGAAATACTCCTGAAAAAATTGAGGTCTGTTTTAAAAGAGGTGACAGAGATCATGTGAGGTACAGTGACTGGTTGGTTACTTGAAGTGAGGAAGCCTTTTTATAACCTTGGATTCAAGTACTGCTTTTTTGCGAAATATCACAGCTATTCTTAGTGATATTTCTGTGTCCGTGTGTGCGTGTTCTGTATCCCATTTATATCTCCCGAAGAAGGGATGAAAGCTTTTAAGTTAGACTCTGCAATTTGACGGGAGAAGTTAGTGAAAGATTAGGAATTAAGGGAGGACTAATACTTGGTTGTCATCAGAAGGTATTTTTGAAGTGGATTGTTACTTGCCACAGTTTAGGGGGCTGAGGTTGCTTTTTGAAAAGAGTTTGTGCTTTCAGTGTCTAAAGATGTTTCTTTATTTAAAAAAACATAATTGTGATGTTTCTATGGATACAAGTATAGTGAATATTGTGCTTCTTAAATTAATGTAAAAACAACACAAAGTAGTGTGCATTTGGGGATTTTGTGCTTAACTATTGAGAAGACTGCTGCCTTAGGCTGGGCAGAGCAGACTTGTTCCCAAGTACAATTTTGTGTTTATTTGCATGCCTCATGAGCCACAAGTCATGACAGAGTTGACATTGAAGAGATCAGAGAGCAAAGCCTTCTCACAATGAATTGTGTCATATTTATTAGGCCTTGTGGTGTTTGTTTGTTTTTTATTCTTAGGTAACTTTACTAGTACAGAAAACAACCGTGGTCACTTTCTTGAAACTCCAGAGGAAAAAGATCTCTCAAATGAGAAATGTTATTTAGAGAGACATTCTGTATATGAAAAGGCGGAAGACCAGCCAACAGAAGATTTTGGTCAACATTCATGTCCACGTCTGGACAGGAAACGTAAACACTCTGGTGAGAGAGTGCAAAATGATGGCAGCCAAAATGAAAGCTTTGTGGATGAACTGCAGGATGAAGTTATATCAAAAGCAAAAAAGAAGAAGAACTCCAAAGGTAAGACAGCATTTTGCTTTGGTCTCTCTCAAGGAATGTCTTGTGAAAGGAACGTCCCTTTGGCTTAATGTGTTTCCATTTTTGAACTTGCTAGTTACTAATGTGAGCACTGTCATTTCACTTTAAATTATATATATGTATATATATGTATGTATATATATGTGTATATATATATGTATATATAAAAAAACTTGGTATGTAAGGATAAAGCACTAGTCATTGGACACTGTAGCCACAGCAGTGCAAGTTACTGTAGTGCATGTAACCCTTAATGAGCGAAGCTTTAAAATGCATAGTGTGGTGGTAAAGCTGAGACTATATGCCCCGAAAGTGAAATGTAGCTTTTGTTTTAAGTTGAGGGGGCTTTTTGATTAATTTTTAGTTATTTTTCCATTAGATGACTGGCCTGAGAGGGAAATGACAAACAATACCTCTAACCACTTAGAAGAGCCCAATTGTAATGAGGTGACCAACCTGAAGGTGTGCATTGAATTAACAGGGCTCCATCCCAAAAAGCAGCGTCACCTGCAGCATCTTAGGGAACTATGGGAGCAGCAGGTGTCACCAGAGAGATCCCCGTCCGGCAAGTTGGGCCGGCAAAGCAGGAAAGATTTAGCTGAGGCTGTTCAGCCAGAGGCCACTGCAAAGGTCAAAGACTTCACAGAAGAAAGGCACACCAAGAAAAGGTCAGAGGCCAAAAGCAATAGAAGTTGGTCTGAAGAGTCCCTCAAAACAAGTGACAATGAACAAGGTATGCAGAGACTACTAGGGAAACCAGCTGGCTTTAGCATTTACAGTGACGCATGCTGCCACCAATGTTAAGGAATTGTTGAGAGTTTTTTTTCTTCTTTCTTGTTTTTTTAATTATATATATTATATTACTGTAGATGTCCATTTTTATAAAGACTGACACCTCCTCTTTAAGAATTGCACTGTAGCTGATATTTGTCAGACAAGAAAACGTGTTTGTGTATGTGTGTGTAACTATGTGTTTGTGTGTGTGTGTGTGTGTGCGTGTGTGTGTGTTTTGGCTTTAAATATTTTCATAGATGATGTGGAAGATGAAGTTTACGACTCTAGAGGAGAGCTGGGGAGGGCATAAAATGTGGGCATGCTTTTGGGTGAGAGAGGGAACAAACGGGCTGTTAGTTGGTGTAAGGGTGTTTGAGCACAGTAGGATTTGAGGGGCTGTGAGCTTCTGAAACAGCGTCAGCACAGCTGTAGCAGCTCTTGATCTCGGGAACCCAACACCTCCAGCACCCTCAGCACTGCTGGCTTCCCCTGCCTTTCCCAGGCCATATGCTCAAGAGCAAAGCTCATCCTTCTCCTGACAAGGATGCTTTGCTGGTTTGTCCTGAGTACATCCTGTAAACCCCTTTCACCCCACTTCCTGGCCCCTTGGCAGAGGTCTTCCAGCAGCTTTCTCCTAAGGGGTTGCTTCCTCAAAGCATATCAGCTTTCTGTGACTTGGTTTTGGCTTCTTCTTTCCCCCTCATTCCACTTCCTCCTTTCCCCATCCTCCCTCCCATTTCTGTCGATTCCCTGTTCTGGGGGAAAAGCCTGTGGATACAATCTGCCAAATTTTCCTTGGGATGGACAGATCACTCTCCTGTCCTCACTGTCCTCAGCCCCTGGGCATATTTTCTGCTTCGATGCATTTCTCCTTCCCTGCAGCATTTTGCTCCTGTAGCACTGATGGGGAATGGAATCACACAATCCACAGGGAAAAATTCCCTTTTCTCTTCTTTCTCGTTTTCCTGCGCTTACTTCTCCAAGCCCCCTGCTTGTTTTTGAGGAAAGATGATTTCTGGGAGCAGGAGCTCTGTGTATGGTGTTTGGGCTCCTTCCTCCTTCACAAACCTGGAAGCTTCATCAACTGGAAGACATTCACATTCCAGCTAGCCTAACCTGTAGTTTAGCTGTGATCCCACTGAAAGAGAGAAGCATGAGGAGAGTGGATCCTCTTGTCCCACACCATGGAAAGGACTGAGTCCAGATCATCCTGTGCCAGTGAGGATTTTCCTTGGTGTAGTCTCTGAAATGGTCACGGGCAAAAGTATCAGCTTCCCTTCGGTCCTAAAGCTCTTTGTCTGTCTTTCTCCTCGGCAGAATTATCTGAGGGCAGAAACCCCCAAACTTTGATGCTTATTGCTGGGGGAGGTTCTCCAAAAGGATTTGTGAAGCAGGAGATCAAAACTTGGTTTAAAAAGAGCTTTGACTCTTACTTCCTTGCTTTATGTGCTGCCTTGGTGAGCATGGTATGGGCTCAAACACCCCTGCCCCTCACCTTTGTTCTTTCAGAGAGACATACCTTGCAGAGATTAAACAAGGGTCACTAACAAGAAGCTGCATTGTCTAAGGACGCTCTCACTTTCTCCTGCAATGCCTCCTGTGGCAGTGACAGGCTCATGGCCTCGGGAAAGAAAAAGAGGTGTCTCCCAATTTATGCACCGTTCCCAAAGGCATTCAGGTTCAGTTGCCCTATGGCTATGAAAAAACTCTTGGGTTTGGAAGCTGCTATAAAATCACAAACTTGACTAAATTGCGCCTCGCTCTTCATTGTACAAAGACACTGGATATCATTCAGATAATTCTGCTAGTGCTTCTCCAGCCCAGTTGAAGTGCAAACTTTTGAATCTCCTTGTTCTTAGTTAACTGGGATGAGGACATTTTTCCCCTCTGTGCAACAGAGCATCCTCTGCATGACAGTTTCATGGGGATGGAGACTTCCAGCTTGTCTGTCTTGCTCAGGACTAGTCCTCAAACTTTCCTTAAGCAAGCAGAGACTGTGAATATGAAAATATACACTGTCACTTGCAGCTTCTTTTTTT